>OY744502.1:3911687-4156998 GCA_963556185.1 Pseudopediastrum boryanum | reverse complement strand
AGCGCTCTGCCTACCGAATTTTGCTGTCATAGCGTTGAGAGGAAGAATACCTGCACGCAGCTGCATAATGAGTTCCATGCCTTTGCTCAGAGGGCCTGTGCACAGATATGGCTGCGGCTTGAAATAATTGATATCGTCATTGTAATGCTGCATATATGTCGCTAAAGTAGATTTATTCCTAGCACCTTCCTCCCGAACAGCCCTGTCTCTTTCATATATACTCCACCTGACATATGCCCTGAAGCTAGGTAGGTTTCCCTCTCTCACTCTTGCTTGTAAGGTTTCCTCCTGCATGCCTAGTTCAGCCCTGAGTTTATTGAACCTCTTCTGCCAAGAAGTATAATTCCTGTGGCTTGGCCAAGATGCTTCAAGTGCCTGCCTGCTAAAGCTAGTAGTATCCTTTTGCTGTAATTTGAACCACCATTCAACCTTCCTCTGGTCCAACCAGCTAGATAGAGGTCTAACACCAACTTCTGCCCTCAATACCTCATGGCAGATGTTTGGCTTGCAATGCAGTGATCTCTTCAAAACCTCTATTTGGATCTTAGACTCTATGGTATTTGTCTGCTGGGATGATGCCCACCATACCTCAGAACCATACTCAACCCTTGGTCTTATCAAAGCCAGCAGCATGGCTCTCTTAACCTCAAAGCTTACATGACGATTCTGGAAGAATGTTTGCAATGCATTAATGGAGGCTGTAGCTTTCTCAATCATACCTGCAATGTGAGCGTCCCATTTGCAATCACTAGTGAAAACAATCCCCAAGTATGTATATGCATCTAGTACTGGCAAATTCTCACTGCTAAAACTTACCTTTGGGGACTCTTTATTGGGGGGCAAAGGACCAAACACAACAACAGCACTTTTAGTTGGGCTCAGCTTAAAACGCCACTTACGACTGTAGGCATGAATCGTGTCAGCCATCTTCTGAAGCTCTTCCTGCGATTCTGCAAGCCCTACAAGGTCGTCAGCGAGCATTAGTCCTCCATTAAAACATTAAAGCTGGTAAACCCGATCAGGAAAGGGTTTAAAATGTCCTGCACATAATACACAATAGTGCACATGGTTTCAGGCAGAGGGAGGACATGGAAGTGTGCATGCAGTGCATCCCCACATATGAGAGATCTGTGTGTAGACGGTTCCTGGTGGAATTTAGTGGGGTTTTAGATCAGGACACGTGTTTTCCCTGTGCTAGCATGAAGATGTGTTGATGGTCTGTGGGGGTTGTCCCCGCATCAGCTGAACATGGTATTCGCATCATTATTGCATCACATTCAATGCACAGTTGCAAATGGTGGACTGTGGGGGATATCCCCGCACCAGATGGCACGTATGTTGGCTTATATGGAACTGGTTGAAGTCTAGATAGCTACATGTTTGGGTATTCGCCTTGGTTGGTGTGCTGGCCGTCTTGGGTGGTACATATGCGGTGGACTTACTGGACATCCTGCTTGGTTGGTGCTCTGGATTGTGTTTGATTTGGATACACCCATCAGTCTCCTGCTGGTGATTTGTTTGCCGTGTCCGTAGTTGGATGTCTGCTTGGGTATTCCTCTTGCTTGGTGGTATGGATTCCATTGTTTTTGGACCCATCCGATGGTGTGTTTGGTCGTTTCGACCTAGCAGCCCTTTGCGGTTGCCGCACCTTAAATTTTTGTTTGTTTTGTTTTATATTGGGAGCAGCACCCAGACACCACGCACTTACGAGGCGTAAGCTGGCACCCTTTTGGAAGGTATGGAAACGTGTGCCCTGCCTTGACACCAATCAGATGACATCTGGCCTGCCTTTTGGCATTATGTTGGTGGTGCACATACACAACTGCTTTCCCCTTACCAGTGGGGAGCGCTATGTGTGCCCGCTGCATCTGTCTGCATATATTTCCTACTGTGCCTAGGCCGACCGCTTGTGTGTTTTGTGTCATCATGACCTGCATAATTGTTCTGGCCTACCGGCGTGCGTGGCGGGTTATGTCATTTGCATGCTCCGTCCGCTTGGCCGGTCTGACGCGGCTTGCACTTTTCGGCCGGGGAACATCAATTGAAGGTCAGAGCTCCGGTGTTGGTTTGCATTCATCCTTTAAATTGTTGGCTGCCTATGGCAGTGGGCATTTTTGAGGCCACTGCCATATGCATGTTTTGCTAGCATTCTTATGTCATGTATTGTGTGTGTTTTGCGTGCCGTGTCTTGCTTGTCGACAGTGAACTGAGGCTGGGCCTGCTCCATATGCAGGTGGGCTTTGGCTGATGCCCAACGGATAACGCTTGGTGTGGACTTCTGGATGCGCTGTGGGAGCTTCATACAGATACGTACCTTGTTTGCTGCATTGCATTTGCATTTGCATCCTTTGCTTTTCATTCGCAGCATTTCAGCTGGCAGTGGCCTCGCTAGAATGTTTATTTATGCATGCATCTGTATTCTTTGCATTGGTACTGATTCTGTATGTAGCTCCTTGTAAAATTCAGAGCAGCGGTTGAGTCCTGGCAGCACCCTGCATACAGCATTGGCACGTCTATCTCGATAGCATGCTGCTTCACCATGCTTACAGGTGGTCACCCTAGCAGCTTCGCCGCGGAACCCTAGATGCAGGAATCGGGTCTGTCTACTCGCTGGCCATTTAACTGGCTGTATGGAGGTCGGCAGAACGCCTGCATAATTAGTTCCAACATACCTGCTAGCAGGCTATTGCTTGCACCCGGGCTTACAAGCCCTCCTTGCTTTCTTAAGTAGGAGGGAGGCTCTTACCCCCATTGGGGCAGTGGAGGTTTTGGGTGATTTTGACCTAGCTGCTGGACCTCATGTCTAGGCATATGTTGTCATACATGTCGAAGTTTACCCGTATTCTGTTCCACCTCGTTGTTCTTTGTGACAGCTTGAGGTGCGGGGCCTATGGCACTTATTGCTATGGCATATCATGAAATGTAATAATAATAGCAGGCTAGCATGGGTGACACTGGAGGATATGGTGTAGCGTCGAAGAGTCAGGTGGTTGGGTTGGAGGTGGATTGTTGGGCATGAGTTGGACCAATTGGGGTCATGCTCTGGAGGGGGGAAACCTCGCTCAGTAGGCCTACTTCCTTAATCGTACGCCACTCAATGTAGAGTGAGCGTAGATGTTAACTGTTAACTGTTAACATTAAAGCTGGTAAAGCTGAAACATAATATCAAGGTCACAAGGCGACTTCGTTGGCCCGACCAACTAGCACAACCAAGGTGGGGTGTCGAGGCCAAGGTCCTCACTTGCTCGAGATGGCTAACTCCATCCATCCCCACAGGGGCCAACTAGTGAGCCCCATCCCTAAGTGACTTAGGGCCCCAAAACCAAATATGATGTGCACATCATAACCAACGTTTTGCACCGCACTTTGGCGCACAGGTTTTCGGTTGCCCCTGGTCCCTGCTCCAGATGGCTACTCTCCATTCATCGCCATAGGCACCACCTCACAAGCCCCATCCCTAGGTGCCCTTGGACCCCAAAACCAAAGTTAATGTCCAAATCATAAACGGCGTTTTGCACCACACTTTGGCGCACAGGTTTTCGATGGCCCCAAGTCCCTGCTCCAGATGGCTAACTCCATCCATCCCTAGTAGGCACCACCTCGCGAGCCCCGTCCCTTAGTGCCCTTGAACCCCAAAACCGAAATTGATGTCCACATCATAAACGGCCTTTTGCACCACACTTTGGTGGACAAGTTCTGAGGTGCCCTTGGTCTCTGCTCCTGGTGGACAAGTTCTGGGGTGCCCTTGTTCCCTGCTTCAGATGAGTCACCTCCATCCATCCCTTGAGGGGCAATTTCGCGAGCCCCATCCCTTGGTGCCTTAGGACCCCAATACCAAATTTGATGTCCACATCATGAACGGCGTTTTGCACCACACTTTGGCGCACGCGTTCTGTGGTGCCCTAGGTCCCTGCTCCCATGGCCATCTCCAATCCATCCCTTGAAGGGCCACTACCTCGCGAGCGCCATCCCGTGGTGCTTTAGGACCCCAAAACCAAATCTGATGTCCACATCATAAAGGTCGCTTTGCACCACACTTTGGCGCACAGGTTCTCGGTTGCCCCAGGTCCCTCCTCCAGATGGCTAACTCCATCCATCCCCATAGGCACCACCTCACGAACCCCATCCCTAGGTGCCCTAGGACCCCAAAACCAAAGTTGGTGTCAACATCATAAACAGCGTTTTGCACCACAATATGGCGCACAGGATTTCGATTGCCCCAGGTCCCTGACTCCCTGCTCTAGATGGCTACCTCCATCCATCCCCATAGGCACCAGCTCGCGAGCCCCGTCCCTTGGTGCCCTAGGACCTTAAAACCAAAGTTAATGTCCACATCATAAACGGCGTTTTGCACCACACTTTGGCGCACAGGTTTTCGATGGCCCCAGGTCCCTGCTCCAGATGGCTACCTCCATCCATCCCTATAGGCACCACCTCGCGAGCCCCATCCCTTGGTGCCCTTGAACCCCAAAACCGAAATTGATGTCCACATCATAAACGGCGTTTTGCACCACACTTTGGCGGACAAGTTCTGGAGTGCCATGGTCCCTGCTTCAGATGGCTATTAACAACTCCATTCCTCCCAAGGGGGGCAATTTCGCGAGCCCCATCCCTTGGTGGCTTAAAGCCCCAAAACCAAATTTGATGCCCACATCACAAACGGCGTTTTGCACCACACTTTGGCGCAGAAGTTCTGGGGTGCTCCAGTTCCCTGCTTGAGATGAGTCACCTCCATCCATCCCTAGAGGGGCAATTTCGCGAGCCCCATCCCTTGGTGGCTTAAAGCCCCAAAACCAAATTTGATGTCCACATCATAAACGGCGTTTTGCACCACAATTTGGCGCACAGGTTTTCGATGGCCCCAGGTCCCTGCTCCAGATGGCTAACTCCATCCATCCCCCTAGGCACCACCTCACGAGCCCCATCCCTAGGTGCCCTAGGACCCCCAAACCAAAGTTGATGTCCACATCATAAACGGCGTTTTGCACCACAATTTGGGGCACAGGTTTTCGATGGCCCCAGGTCCTTGCTCCAGATGGCTAACTCCATCCATCCCCCTAGGCACCACCTCACAAGGCGACTTCGTTGGCCCGACCAACTAGCACAACCAAGGTGGGGTGTCGAGGCCAAGGTCCTCACTTGCTCGAGATGGCTAACTCCATCCATCCCCACAGGGGCCAACTAGTGAGCCCCATCCCTAAGTGACTTAGGGCCCCAAAACCAAATATGATGTGCACATCATAACCAACGTTTTGCACCGCACTTTGGCGCACAGGTTTTCGGTTGCCCCTGGTCCCTGCTCCAGATGGCTACTCTCCATTCATCGCCATAGGCACCACCTCACAAGCCCCATCCCTAGGTGCCCTTGGACCCCAAAACCAAAGTTAATGTCCAAATCATAAACGGCGTTTTGCACCACACTTTGGCGCACAGGTTTTCGATGGCCCCAAGTCCCTGCTCCAGATGGCTAACTCCATCCATCCCTAGTAGGCACCACCTCGCGAGCCCCGTCCCTTAGTGCCCTTGAACCCCAAAACCGAAATTGATGTCCACATCATAAACGGCCTTTTGCACCACACTTTGGTGGACAAGTTCTGGGGTGCCCTTGGTCTCTGCTCCTGGTGGACAAGTTCTGGGGTGCCCTTGTTCCCTGCTTCAGATGAGTCACCTCCATCCATCCCTTGAGGGGCAATTTCGCGAGCCCCATCCCTTGGTGCCTTAGGACCCCAATACCAAATTTGATGTCCACATCATGAACGGCGTTTTGCACCACACTTTGGCGCACGCGTTCTGTGGTGCCCTAGGTCCCTGCTCCCATGGCCATCTCCAATCCATCCCTTGAAGGGCCACTACCTCGCGAGCGCCATCCCGTGGTGCTTTAGGACCCCAAAACCAAATCTGATGTCCACATCATAAAGGTCGCTTTGCACCACACTTTGGCGCACAAGTTCTCGGTTGCCCCAGGTCCCTCCTCCAGATGGCTAACTCCATCCATCCCCATAGGCACCACCTCACGAACCCCATCCCTAGGTGCCCTAGGACCCCAAAACCAAAGTTGGTGTCAACATCATAAACAGCGTTTTGCACCACAATATGGCGCACAAGATTTCGATTGCCCCAGGTCCCTGACTCCCTGCTCTAGATGGCTACCTCCATCCATCCCCATAGGCACCAGCTCGCGAGCCCCGTCCCTTGGTGCCCAAGGACCTTAAAACCAAAGTTAATGTCCACATCATAAACGGCGTTTTGCACCACACTTTGGCGGACAAGTTCTGGAGTGCCATGGTCCCTGCTTCAGATGGCTATTAACAACTCCATTCCTCCCAAGGGGGGCAATTTCGCGAGCCCCATCCCTTGGTGGCTTAAAGCCCCAAAACCAAATTTGATGCCCACATCACAAACGGCGTTTTGCACCACACTTTGGCGCAGAAGTTCTGGGGTGCTCCAGTTCCCTGCTTGAGATGAGTCACCTCCATCCATCCCTAGAGGGGCAATTTCGCGAGCCCCATCCCTTGGTGGCTTAAAGCCCCAAAACCAAATTTGATGTCCACATCATAAACGGCGTTTTGCACCACAATTTGGCGCACAGGTTTTCGATGGCCCCAGGTCCCTGCTCCAGATGGCTAACTCCATCCATCCCCCTAGGCACCACCTCACGAGCCCCATCCCTAGGTGCCCTAGGACCCCCAAACCAAAGTTGATGTCCACATCATAAACGGCGTTTTGCACCACAATTTGGGGCACAGGTTTTCGATGGCCCCAGGTCCTTGCTCCAGATGGCTAACTCCATCCATCCCCCTAGGCACCACCTCACAAGGCGACTTCGTTGGCCCGACCAACTAGCACAACCAAGGTGGGGTGTCGAGGCCAAGGTCCTCACTTGCTCGAGATGGCTAACTCCATCCATCCCCACAGGGGCCAACTAGTGAGCCCCATCCCTAAGTGACTTAGGGCCCCAAAACCAAATATGATGTGCACATCATAACCAACGTTTTGCACCGCACTTTGGCGCACAGGTTTTCGGTTGCCCCTGGTCCCTGCTCCAGATGGCTACTCTCCATTCATCGCCATAGGCACCACCTCACAAGTCCCATCCCTAGGTGCCCTTGGACCCCAAAACCAAAGTTAATGTCCAAATCATAAACGGCGTTTTGCACCACACTTTGGCGCACAGGTTTTCGATGGCCCCAGGTCCCTGCTCCAGATGGCTAACTCCATCCATCCCTAGTAGGCACCACCTCGCGAGCCCCGTCCCTTAGTGCCCTTGAACCCCAAAACCGAAATTGATGTCCACATCATAAACGGCGTTTTGCACCACACTTTGGTGGACAAGTTCTGGGGTGCCCTTGGTCTCTGCTCCTGGTGGACAAGTTCTGGGGTGCCCTTGTTCCCTGCTTCAGATGAGTCACCTCAATTATCACCTCCATCCATCCCTAGAGGGGCAATTTCGCGAGCCCCATCCCTTGGTGCCTTAGGACCCCAATACCAAATTTGATGTCCACATCATGAACGGCGTTTTGCACCACACTTTGGCGCACGAGTTCTGTGGTGCCCTAGGTCCCTGCTCCCATGGCCATCTCCAATCCATCCCTTGAAGGGCCACTACCTCGCGAGCGCCATCCCGTGGTGCTTTAGGACCCCAAAACCAAATCTGATGTCCACATCATAAAGGTCGCTTTGCACCACACTTTGGCGCACAGGTTCTCGGTTGCCCCAGGTCCCTCCTCCAGATGGCTAACTCCATCCATCCCCATAGGCACCACCTCACGAGCCCCATCCCTAGGTGCCCTAGGACCCCAAAACCAAAGTTGGTGTCAACATCATAAACAGCGTTTTGCACCACAATATGGCGCACAGGATTTCGATTGCCCCAGGTCCCTGACTCCCTGCTCTAGATGGCTACCTCCATCCATCCCCATAGGCACCAGCTCGCGAGCCCCGTCCCTAGGTGCCCTAGGACCTTATTATTACATTTCATGATATGCCATAGCAATAAGTGCCATAGGCCCCGCACCTCAAGCTGTCACAAAGAGCAGCGAGGTGGAACAGAATACGGGTAAACTTCGACATGTATGACAATATATGCATGCCTAAACATGAGGTCCAGCAGCTAGGTCAAAATCACCCAAAACCTCCACTGCCCCAATGGGGGTAAGAGCCTCCCTCCTACTTGAGAAAGCAAGGAGGGCTTGTAAGCCCGGGTGCAAGCAATAGTTGGTAACAAACCCCATTGGTTGGACCTCACGCCACATCAGAAGGGTGAGCATAAGCATTCCTAATCTTCCAAGCAGCTGCAACATATTTAGCTATACACTTAAATGCATGCTTGAAAGGGCCATATACTAAGCCAGACTCCTCATCGACGTCTACACCCCAGAACTCTTCATTAAGCATGCTATGCAGCTTCTCCTCATCAGATTTGCCATCCAATATCTGACATTTTGCAGCAACATCAGGGTCAGAAGTCAGCTTCTCCCACAGCTTTTGCCTTTGTGCCTGGTAAACAGGACAGTCAAACAAGAAGTGTTCAGGAGACTCAACTTCACCTCCCAATTCAGGGCCAAGATCACAGGACTTGCAGCACTCCCTACGTGCACTTTGCCTGCTAGCGCTCTGCCTACCGAATTTTGCTGTCATAGCGTTGAGAGGAAGAATACCTGCACGCAGCTGCATAATGAGTTCCATGCCTTTGCTCAGAGGGCCTGTGCACAGATATGGCTGCGGCTTGAAATAATTGATATCGTCATTGTAATGCTGCATATATGTCGCTAAAGTAGATTTATTCCTAGCACCCTCCTCCCGAACAGCCCTGTCTCTTTCATATATACTCCACCTGACATATGCCCTGAAGCTAGGTAGGTGTCCCTCTCTCACTCTTGCTTGTAAGGTTTCCTCCTGCATGCCTAGTTCAGCCCTGAGTTTATTGAACCTCTTCTGCCAAGAAGTATAATTCCTGTGGCTTGGCCAAGATGCTTCAAGTGCCTGCCTGCTAAAGCTAGTAGTATCCTTTTGCTGTAATTTGAACCACCATTCAACCTTCCTCTGGTCCAACCAGCTAGATAGAGGTCTAACACCAGCTTCTGCCCTCAATACCTCATGGCAGATGTTTGGCTTGCAATGCAGTGATCTCTTCAAAACCTCTATTTGGATCTTAGACTCTATGGTATTTGTCTGCTGGGATGATGCCCACCATACCTCAGAACCATACTCAACCCTTGGTCTTATCAAAGCCAGCAGCATGGCTCTCTTAACCTCAAAGCTTACATGACGATTCTGGAAGAATGTTTGCAATGCATTAATGGAGGCTGTAGCTTTTTCAATCATACCTGCAATGTGAGCGTCCCATTTGCAATCACTAGTGAAAACAATCCCCAAGTATGTATATGCATCTAGTACTGGCAAATTCTCACTGCTAAAACTTACCTTTGGGGACTCTTTATTGGGGGGCAAAGGACCAAACACAACAGCACTTTTAGTTGGGCTCAGCTTAAAACGCCACTTACGACTGTAGGCATGAATCGTGTCAGCCATCTTCTGAAGCTCTTCCTGCGATTCTGCAAGCCCTACAAGGTCGTCAGCGAGCATTAGTGCTACCAACTTTGATCTACCTTCAATGTTACTCTCATCAGCCCTTCCTATGCCCTGTTCCCCACTACCACTATTATCTACCTCTTTTGGTAGGGGAACCCCCGGGTGCTTTTCCCATATCTCTTTTAGGAGACCGTTGATGAACAAAGTATACAACAGTGGTGATAGCGGGTCCCCTTCCGCTAAGCCTAAATCGCTAGAATCACTAGAAATCGCTAGTGCCCTAGGACCTTAAAACCAAAGTTAATGTCCACATCATAAACGGCGTTTTGCACCACACTTTGGCGCACAGGTTTTCGATGGCCCCAGGTCCCTGCTCCAGATGGCTAACTCCATCCATCCCCCTAGGCACCACCTCACAAGCCCCATCCCTAGGTGCCCAAGGACCCCAAAGCCAACTGTTAATGTCCACATCATAAACGGCGTTTTGCACCACACTTTGGCGCACAGGTTTTCGATGGCCCCAGGTCCCTGCTCCAAATGGCTAACTCCATCCATCCCTTGAGGGGCCACCACCTTGCGAGTGCTATCCCTTGGTTTCTTAGACATAACATAACATAACATAACAAACATTTAAGGTGTGGCAACCGCAAAGGGCTGCTAGGTCGAACCGACCAAACACACCATCGGATGGATCCAAAACACAATGGGTTCCATACCACCAAGCAAATGGATACCAGCCAGGTACTCACTCATCTAGAGGACTTAGAACCCCAAAACCAAACTTCATGTTAGATATATCAAACAAAACCAAATTTGATGTCCAAATCATAAACGGCGTTTTGCACCACACTTTGGCGCACAAGTTCTGGGTGCCCAAATGAAGGTCCCTGCTCTAGATGGCCAACTCCATCCATCCCTAGAGGGGTCACCTCCGAGCCCCATCCCTTGGTGCCTTAGGGCCCCAAAAGCAAATTTGATGTCCGCATCATAGACGGCGTTTTCCACCACACTTTGGCGCACAAGTTCTGGGGTGCCCAAGGCCCTGCTCCTAATGGCCAACTTCACTCTTGGCTTAGGCACCACATCACATGGTCCATCCCTAGGTGCCCTTGGACCTCTACACCAGAATTGATATACACCAAAGTTGATATTATCAAAGACATTTAGCACCACACATGGGCGCATAGGTTTTGGTGTGCCCATGGTCCCTGCATCAGATGGCTGATCCCCAAAGGCCCCATCCCTAGTGCCCTATGCTGGACCCCTTCATGGAAGTCGATGTCCACTTCAAAAGGAGCGTCATTGCTCACACTTTCGCGCACAAGTTCCTAGGTGCCCCAGGTCCCTGAGTCCCTGAGTCCAGATGGCCAATCTGAATTCCATCCATTTCTTGAGGGACACATGCATGCCCCATTCCTTTTTGCCTTCAATCAATCAATCAAAACGCAAGACCAGCAATGCCAATGGCCAAACAAACCTAGGCCACAAACACAAGGCTCCTGATCACAATCACGAAGCCACACAACCGATGGTGGATTTGCCACACACAAGCTGAGGCTAGATGCAACGGCGTGCACACCAAGGGGAAACAAACACCACCACTAAAACCCAAAACCTGCTCCACTTCCATCACACATGGGTGGCGGGGAGGCAGCAGGATCAAGCACCACCCTAGTAGGGGCTGGAGGTGGCTCCCACCACCTAGGTACTGGTGAACCACCATCCTCCCAGCCACTGAAAGGCACCACATAGCGCTCCACATGCTTATCAATAGCTTGCTTAGTGCGCCTTCTACACCTCACTAACCGTTGGCTTTCCCAAGGGTGCGTAAGATCCCACAACCTCTTCCTCCAAGCACTCTTAATCTGACATGAAGCCTCCCAGCTCCCCTCATCTTGACCAAGCACCTTCAGATCAGCACACACGCATTTCTCCCAGGTATGGCGAGGCCTACCCACTGGCCTCGTCATGTCACCATGTAATGAAGAGAACAACGCAATATGCGGCAACCTGCCCTCCTCCATGCGGCCCACATGCCCCAGCCACCTCAGCCTATTTGCTGTGATGTATGCTGACAAGGTGGCTACCCCACATGATTTCCTGATATGCTCATTGGTGTGCCGATCTGACAGCCTGACCCCCAGGATGCTCCTAAGGCAGCTAGAGTGCACCCGCTCAAGCTTTTGCGATTGCACTTTGGTCAGGGACCAACACTCACTCCCGAACAGCAGAATTGGCAACACATATGCCTTGTAACACTTCACCTTCGTAGCCAATGACAGATGCTTGGTACCCCACATCTTTTCAAACTGCTTAAACCTCCCCACAGCCTTACCCCTCCTGATATTCAACTCCACATCCAACCTGCCATCAGTCACAAGCACACTTCCCAAGTACTTGAACTGTGACACCTCTTTTACCACACCCTCACTGATAACCACCTCTGGTCCTTGCTGCACTGGCACATCCCCCTTCTTCCAATCCTTGTCAATGGACAGGATCTCAGTCTTGCTTGCATTGATGCGCAACCCAAGACTAGCAGCAACCTTGTCCATCACCTGCAGCATGACCACCAACTCCTCCCTGCTGGGACTTAGCAACACCATATCATCTGCATACAGCAGAACAGACAACAGCTCCACACACCCACCACTACCACACCCATCACGCTCAAGTTTCCCATCTGCATGATAGGCTAGCTTCACCCCACATCCCTCCGGCATCTGAGCCATTGCCTGCCGAACCACAAAGTCCATGTAGATGTTGAACAGCAAGGGAGCAATGACACATCCCTGCCGCACCCCGCCATGCACATCAAACCACTCAGACACCACACCACCCATCCTAACAGCAGCCTGTGTGCCTTAGGACCCCAAAACCGAATTTGGTGTCCACATCATAAACGGCGTATTGCACCACACGCACATTGGCGCACAGGTTTTGGAGTGTCTTGATGGCCAACAATATGGCCAACTCCAACCTTCCGCCGCACAGGCACCACCTCGTGAGCCCCATCCCTAGGTGTCCTTGGAGCCCTACACAAAAGTTCATTTATACATCATCAGGGAGGTTTTGCACCACTCACCTTGGCGCACAGGTTTTGGGGTGCAACAAGTCCCTCTTTTTCGAGATGGCTGAACTCCATCGAAGTCAGGGGGGGCCCACCTCGCGAGTCTCATCCCTAGGTGACCCCGTAGCCCTACACCAAAAGTGATGTACGCATTGTAAGGGAGGTTTTGCACCACACAGCAGCGGCACAGGTGATGGGGTGCCCCATTGGTCCCTGCTTTATCTCTAACTCCATTCATCCCCACAAGGCCATTTCAAAGGCTTCACATCTATGCGATGTATACGCGGTAACCACCTATCTATAGCACTGTTTCTCTTAGTACTATCATCTGGACTAATGTACGCTTGCAGGTTGTAGCACGACTTCTCGGGCATCTTACTTCGAGCCATGGGCGAACAAGGCGCCTCCACGTGTATGACAGATGCCTCACTAGCTTTAAAAGGCTTCAGTGGACGCATTCGGGCTCTTTTCATGCCAAAGCATGCGCAATGCAGAGCGCGTGGCTATGTTGACCGAGTCTCGTTGGTCCCTTATGCCCTAACTTGAACCGCACCACAGAAATTCCTCGCAACAACGGAAAATGACCCGCTAGGGCTATGCCGATTCGAATGCGAATGAATGCAAGCCAACCCCTGGTAGTTACTCCGCTGGGTTAACACATGCGTGATGCGATACTGCGTCTGGGAGAAGAGCTGCGTTAAATCGAACACGTTACCTGAGGTGCTATCGTGCGTAAAATCGTTGGCCCCGCTAGGTGTATATACGAGCTGGCTGAGAAAGCAGATCTTTACAAACGGACAAAACAAGCAAGGCTAATGATACACAGCAGAACCCCCTATATCCCCCCATGATACCAGCCTAGCCTTCTTTAAGGTCTATGCCGGCCTTAAACAGCCATCATTGGTTAGGCCGAGCGCATGCCGCGAGCAGTGTCCTTTCCCATGCGACCTTGCGATGTTAGCTACATGCATGTGGGATTGCACGGAGTCTACTGTACGCATTCAAGGCACAATGCGATGGCTGGTTGCCGGAGATATCTACTGCCATTCAACTTCATAAAAGTCTGCGAGGGCGCAGCAGAAAAGACCTGCCACCACGTTAAGAACGTGACCTCCTTGCCATTAGGCTTGAGCAGGACAGCACTCAGCAGTAGTTAGTCGCATCCTGCGGTCGCTTGCAGCTGCCAGGATGGAGGTCCGGATCAAAGAAAAGACTGAGTCTGCTGCCATGTCTGTGGTGAGTCATTTCTGCAGCTTGCAGTGTGCACAGGATAAGACTGATAGACTTGGGGAATGCAGTGAATGAAGGGAACTACTCTGTGTCTTTGCATGAAGTATACTAGATGTCCAGATGCAGGCGCTGGTAAACAGTAGGCAGGATCTGTGTGCTTGTAAACAGCATGCAGAATTGTGTGCTGGTTAACAGTATGCAGGAGATGTATGCTGGTGAACAGTATGCAAGGGTTGCATCCTGCCATACAGCAGCTAACTTTGATAGTGGTACAATCAATGGGGGACCTTTTTCCCTAGACAGCATCCCGCTCGGGTATAATGCGACATGACAGAAGGAGCAAGCAGTCTGCTGCACATCAGCTAGCTGTTGCAGCAGTACCTGCAAGCTCAATGGATTCCAAGCAATTCACCACTGGCTACAGAAGGAAATTCACCACTACTCTGTGCATCTTGCCCTGCCCAGGAACCGGCTCTATGCATTCCCGAAGCAAAATGTGAAGGGTGTAACAATCACCACAAACCCTCCTGCAAGCAGCAATAGCGGCAGCAGCAGCGAGGCTGGAGCACGCACAAGCAGCAGCAGCCATGGCAGAAGGAGAGCAGGGGGCTGTTAGAGATGCTGAAGCTGCAGGGGAAGGTGCTGCGGCTTTTGAGGAGGAAGCGGGTGGGGCAGCAAAGGCATATTGCTGAAGCTGAAGAAGGTGGTGATGCTGCTGCTGCCGCCGCCACCATGATCCTGAGCAGGAGCAGCTGCTGCATCAAGTAGCAGAGCTGCAGAGACAGAACCAAGCCAGCACCGCTGAGGTAAAGCAGTTAAAACAGCAGCTCTGAGACCAGCAAGACTGCGAACAACAGCAGCAGGAGGAGGTAAGTAAACGTTTCTTTATAAGCCGTGAAAAAGAAACTACTTGCGGATAGTCTGGGAGAGTAGCGGGACTGCATTGATATCCTTGAGGAAGTCAGGTAGAGGAAAGAAAGCATGTAAGGAAGCAGGAGGAGGAGGAAGCAGGGAGGCAGGGGGAGGAGCAGCATGACAGAAAGGGGGGTGGGGCTGGGGAGCAGGAGGGGCCCTGGGGTGGGGAGGAGCATGGGGACGGGGAGAGGATGGAGAGGGGAGGAAGGGACAAAGAGCGGTGGGAATGACGTGGGGCAGAAGGGGAGGGAAGGGCGGGAGACGGGTGAAGAGGGGAGGGATGGGCAGCAGGTGATAGAGAGGGGCAGAGAGGGGGGACAGAGAAGGTGTGAGCCGGGCGGGCCCTGCAACACAGGGACAAGAGCAGCAGCAGTTGAAATGTTGCAAGCAGCAAGCGCAGCCACAGCAGCATAGCAGCAGTGGAACCTTGCAGCGTTGGGTAGCAAACAACGGGAAGCAGCACTCGCTATTGCAATAACGACCGCGGCAGCAGCAGGGGACCTCCTGACCATCTCGAAAGCGCAAGCTCAGTACTTCCTAGGTGCAAGACATGGATAGCCATGCAACAGCAGAGCGATTTGTCTACTCAAGCATAGCTTTTCTGGCCACCGTGGTAGTTTGTAGCATGTGGATGCCAACTGGTATGGTTTGTGGCCAGCTATACATTGTGAGTTTTGATTCCCTGCATGGCTGGCTTGCATGCTGCTGTGGGCTGTTGCGCTTAATGCAGCTCTGCTTGGATCCTGCAATTGCTCGTATTGCCTGTACTGCCATACCATACATACTGTGTTACAGATTCACAAGAGTGAATTCCCACTGGTCTGGTTTGTGCTATGGTTATAGGAAAGAGACTACCAATTGCATGTACGCCCATGCGTTTGATACAAATAGTAGACGCTTTTTGCACACATCGGTCAAGCAGCATCGGAAGATGCCTCCCTGCAAATTGCCCCACCCTTTGCCTTACTCTGCTGTCTGCCATGCCCCTGCCCTGTCCTGTCTGCCATGTAGGTCGTTTCTTGAGCCCGCATCCTCCATTATTGGCCCGAGCTTTCGGATCGAAAAACATTAGAGGTGCCCAGCAATCAGTTGTTCCTTGATGAAGCATATTAGGGTTTCCCTGCTATCCAGGTAAGGGGGCAGGAGTGGGAGGTGGGCACGTGGTCCTATAAAACTTGAACCTATCGCTATCAAGTGCCTTTCATCGTTATCCTCTCCTATAGTCTCCGTGGTGCACAGTGTGTGCTCGGCTGCGTGCCTTCAGTCCTTTCCAGTTGATGGCTTGTGTTTTAAATTGCCCTACCTTCAAGCAGCACTCATTCTGCTTGTAGTGTGTGTTTGTACTGGCTTGTTGCACTGTGCGCAGCCAAGAGGTAGTGAATGCTTCGCATCTTCTCCCTGTGTCTGCTACTTTTTCTGCTGATACAAGCGAAGCTGATGTAGCTAATCACCTTCTAAACCCCACCTGGAACTTTGTACCTGTGAGTAGGTAGAGACAACCGCAGGCAATGTACACTATATGGAGTCAGCATACTCTGATGCTTTTACCGCTGCATTCCTGCACGGTAAGATTGCGATTCATGTTCATTCGTGCAAGCCTGGATGATACAAGGCTTGCTGTGAAGTGTACTGTCTTTGAAAGTGCGGTGCAGTTTAAACACAGGGCATATCTTTCATTCACTGCAGATCTGCTCTCAAAGGCAAAGGAGGTGCCAATGGACTTCCCTGATGCTGGTTACAAATATTGATGCTGCTGCTAGCGGCGGGGGCGATTGTCGGACATCCCCAGAACTTTCTGCAAGTGAAGGGCCTAACAAAAGGTGAGAGGAGCATGGGTAAAGTATGGCACTTGAGTATAACTATGGCGTCTGGGCATTCAAAAGCTTCTTGCTGCACATGTGCAGCGGACTATATGGACATGTTAGGAGCTGGGGCTTGATATAGGGGTATTGCCTGAGAATTATCTGTGTTGTCGTGTCACATGTGCTGCAGCTGCTGTTGGGGTGAGAACGGCGCACTATTGTTCTCACGGCTCTCGGAAGCTCTGCATTTCATTGACCATGTCTATGTCTAGTATCAAGCAAGGAACACTGGGCATGAATAGCCTTTGGTACAGGGCTGGGGATTAGTCCTAGATGGAGGAGCATGTTCTGCTGCTGGTTGGGCTGGGGAACGGGGAGCTCTTGCCCACACAGAAATACTGGTAACCACCGGATAGGACAGTGCTGGGGATGGGAGTGTCTGTTAACATGTACGCGAGCTAGCAGGTGGCTGGGGAGCGTTGCTGAAGCTGCGTTGGGGATGTGGGGGACACTGATCTGCCAATCAGATCACTGCTGCTGCAGCGAGATTGCAAAAGAGGACCTTCATTTGTTCATTTAATGCTTGCTTGTCTCTCTTTGTGCTAGGGCGTGCTTGCGCAATAGTGCAGCTGGTTTGCTTCTTCGTTGTTGCTTGCAATTGTTGGGAAGGATTGCCACTTCAGTGCCTTTGATGCTCTTAGGAGCACATGACTGCAGAGCAATGCTAAGGGTAACCATGACATTGTTTGCAGGCACTCAGTTCTGCACAGCCTTTATCAGCAATGAATGTGTGTGCTTGCTTCTGTTGGTGTTGCTAGGGATGCTCTGGCAGGTTGAGGATGGGTAAGACCACCTCATGCAAGCTCAATGAGCCGGAAGTGCTGATGCTCATCGTGGTGCAAGATGCTGGGGGTAGAATGTGGGAGCGGTGGAAGTGTGGGGTGCCAGAACAGGTAGTGGAGTGAACTAGGATGTCCCTCAGCTTGGCTTGGATGCGGCGGAAGAGGATCGATGCCAGCTGTACAAAAGCTGCAAGGCATGCTTTGAAGCAGCTAAAGGAAGTCTGGGGCAGCCTAGGCAGCAGTGGTTTGAGAGTGGCTGTGAATGGTGTACTTTGTGGTAATAGGCATGTAAATTGCTCAGATAATGCTGCTTTTGGGGTTGTGCAATGGCCAGACCTTGGCCAGATGCTGGCCAGATGCGGCAGTGCGCCAGAGTTAGCCAGACTTGCCAGACCATAGCCAGACCATGGGCCAGATGCTGGCCAGCCATGGCTAGAGCTGGGCCAGACCCCCGCTTGCCCTAGTGCACTGATGTTTCACCTGCCATCCGCCGCCAACATCATGCTGGATCAGCTACTTTATATCCCGTGACGCTCCCTGCTGTTGCCCTCTTCAACCTTGGCCCCACATTTACTATCAGCTTGCAGCCTACTAGCACCTAGGACCTCTAGAAGCCCGGTGCCTGGCTAACCAACAACATGAAGACATGATGTACTGACGGACTGGCTCTCGTCTTGCTTACAGGTGACGCTGGTGTATCATGGGGGGATATAGGGGGTTCTGCTGTGTAGCATTAGCCTTACTAGCTTTGTTCATTTGTAAACATCTGCTTTCTCAGCCACTCGTATACCTAGCGGGGCCAACGGTTTCACGTACGACAGCAGCTCAGGTAACGTGTTCGATTTAAGGCAGTTGATTTACGTAGCGCAGTATCGCATCACGCATGTGCTAACCCAGCGGAGTAACTACCAGGGGTTGGCCTGCCGAATCTCTGATTCGGCACGGCCTGGAGGGCGATTTCCGTTGTCATGTGGCTAGCTTTTCCAGACCCAGGGTTCTAGTTGAGTCATGGGTGAGTCACTCCATGGTCACGTTCCCTGCAGCCCTCCTTTGCGCTTACATATAGACTCCAAGCGCACTCCAGTGGCACTTGTGGAGCTCCCAACCTACGTGCGGTAGACAACAAGATGTCCAAGCATGACAACCTCGGCAATATCACCTACGTCGGCCACATGCTTGTTACGGACCTGGTGGCTGTTATAAGCTGCAGGAAGGCGCTACCCTTGTGTTTACAACGGACGATTTCTACGCCAGCAGGAGCACTGTCCTCCATCACTAGCAGGAGCCCCTCAAGCAGCTGCTGCCAACTGGGCAGCCAACGACAAGCCATCTACCCGTCCGATTCGACACGCAGCGCAGCTCGACCCACGAAGCTCCGTTCCAGACTTCCGCCAAGCCAGCCCAAGTCCCGTTAGATGCCCCACGTTCCAAGCCTCGTGTGTGGGAGCATGCTGCAGAAGCCACGTTCTGGGCGGACCTTGCCATCTTGCAAGCGCTCGCTCCCTGCATCTTCCAAGCCCAGCCCAGCCCGCAAGCTACTTCTTTCCCGAGCTACCCAGCCCCAAGCTGCCTAACCCCAAGAAACCCAACCCCAAGCTGGCCAACCCCAACCCCAAGCTACCTAATCCCAAGTAAAAACCTATGCCCAACTTTCCATGGTCCCCAACCCCACCCCAAGCTGCCCAACCCCACCCCAAGCTACCCAGTCCCAAAAACCCCAACAAGCCAACTATAACAACCCCAAGAAGTCAACTCCAAGCAGTCCAACTAACCACCAAGCAACCCCAAGCTGCCTCGAGAGCCCAACCCCAAGAGTGAAACGTGGCTGCTGCCAACAACTTCAATGGCAATTGGGTTTTCATCAACATTTTGTTTGTGGCGGTCCTTGCATCTTCCGAGCCATAGGGAAGATGGCACCTTCTAAAAGCAGTGGGCTTTCGCATTTGGATTATGCTTTTTCGCATCTTACAAGCCCTCGCCCAACCCCAAGCTGCCCAAACCCAACCACCGGAGCACCCAACCCCAAGCTGCCCAACGCCAAGGTCCCAACCAACCCAATCCCCAAGCTACCGACCCCAAGCAGCCCAAAGTTCTGCCCAACCCCGGGTGTTGGAAGAACCCAGCCCCAAGCTACCAAATCCTGAGCTATTCAAACTTCAACCCCACAAGCCAACCCCAACACTAGAAGACCCCGGTTCCAAGCGGCCAAATTTCAACCCCAACCTGCCAAAATTATTCCCAAGAAAACTACCCCGATAACCCGAAGAATCCAGCCCCAAGATTCTGACCTTTTACTACGTGCTCCTGTAAGTAATACCTTACCTGCAGGTAACACCTCTGACGCCAACCCCAACGAACCCCAACTTCCGCCAAGCCCGCTTAAGTCCCGTTAGCTGCCCCAGCTGCCCAACCCCAACTCCAAGCCACCTAACCCCAAGTAAGAACCCATGGCCAACTCCCCAAGGTGCCCAACCCAACCCCAAGCTGCCCAACCCAACCCCAAGCTGCCCAACCCAACCCCACGCGCAAGTCCTCGAGTGCCCCAGGTCCCTGCTCCAGGTGGCAAACTCCATCCATCCCGGAGGGGCCACCTCGCCACACCCATCCCTTGAGTGGTGCCCTAGGACCCCAAAACCAAATTTGATGTCCATATCATAAACGGGTGTTTTGCACCACACTTTGGCGCACAAGTCCTGGGTGCTCGAGGTCCCTGCTCCAGGTGGCAAACTCCATCCATCCCTAGAGGGCCCACCTCGGGAGACCCATCCCTTGGTGCCCTAGGACTCCGAAACCAAATTTGATGTCCACATCGTAAACGGCCTTTTGCACCACACTTTGGCGCACAAGTTCTGGCGTGCCTCAGGTCCCTGCTCCAGATGGCAAAACTCCATCCTTCCTCAGAGGTGCCACCTCGCCACTCCCATCTCTTAGTGCCCTTGGACCCCAAACCCAGATTTGATGCCCATATCATAAACGGCGTTTTTGCACCACACTTTGGCGCACATGTCCTGGGGTGCCCCATGTCCCTGCTCCAGATGGCAAAACTCCATCCTTAGTTCCCCTAAAGGGGCCACCTCGCGAAACCCATCCCTTGGTGCCCTAGGACCCCTAGTCCAAAATCTGATCTCCAAATCATAAAAACAAACAAAACAAACAAAAATTTAAGGTGCGGCAACCGCAAAGGGCTGCTAGGTCGAAACGACCAAACACACCATCGGATGGGTCCAAAAACAATGGAATCCATACCACCAAGCAAGAGCATAAACGGCATTTTGCAGCACACTTTGGCGCGCAAGTTCTGGGGTGCCCCAGGCCCTGCTCCAGATGGCAAACTCCATCCATCCCCAGAGGGGCCACCTTGCGAGACCCATCCCTTGGTGCCCTAGGACCCCAAAACTATACTTAAGGTCGACATCAGAAACGGCGCGGCGCGGCGCACCACCACTTTGCCGCACAAGTCCAAGGGTGCCCTAGGCCCTGCTCCAGCTCCGAAGCACGCAGCAACTCCAGATGGCAAAGACGACTCACCAACTAACACCTAACCCCGAAGGCAGGTGCACCTCTGGGGCTCGCCCCGCTTGTTTAGATGGCACTCTCCTGACACAGCATTCCCCACCCGGACATCGAGAGACACACTCGAAATGTCATGATACAGTCAGCAGCAGACGCCACGGGGAACCTGTAGTGCACCAAGGTCAGCCAGGTCACGCCTGGCTTGCAAATGGCAAATCAAGGGGCCTTCGGCCGTCCCGGACAAGTTGCTGCATCGCAAGGTGACATGCCGGAATGTTGCCGGCTTGTACATGCTGTGCCAGGGATGGAGGCTAGGGGGCTGTGGCCCCCTGCACCCCCCCTCCAAGGTTGGCTTGTACATGCTGCTCCAGGGCTGGAGGCTAGGGGGCTGTGCCCCCCTGCACCCCCCGTCTTAACGTTGGCTTGTACATGCTGCTCCATGGCTGGAGACTAGGGGGTTGTGCCCCCCCTGCACCCCCCCTCTAAACGTTGGTTTGTACATGCTGTGCCGCAAGTATAAGGAAGTATTATTGAGACGAGGTGGCTAGAAGTCGGTTACTACTCAGTCCTATGGTTCCGTACTGCCAAAAAACTTGCCGGACACTCCAAGTGAGCACAGCCGAGACACTAGACCTTACAATATACAATCTACATAGAGGCACTAAGCTAGTGGCAAGTGGAACAAGTCTTTACTGGTAACCAGTGGTGGTGCCATATGTTTGAATGATAATGCTACTCTCCGCTTAGAGAACACCAGTCTGACTCTTAACACTGGCACTGAGCACGTTGAATGAATGCTCAGTGAGAGCAAGTTTGAAGTTGGTATACTTTTGCATTTGTTTGCCTATGGCAATTCATTATATAATACCCTGCACTAGTATATCTCTCTGGTTCCTATCTCCTTGTTCCCCTAGCTACAGTATGTAGTTTGTTCTAGGTGGGGAGGAATGTACGGTTTTGTTGACCTTACAAGCGCTGCTGTAGCAGTAGTTAAAGTCCAGCTGTCTATGACCTAGCAAATACATGGCAGCTACACTGTGAGACGTAAGTCCACAGCATATTGGCTGACTGGAACTGGTACAGCTTCAGTCTAGGACGTCACCTTTGTCCTAGTCAACACCTATGCTGATAGCATAGGTTCTCCTAACCTTCGTGTTAGGGGCAGAGAGTGCGGAGTGATGTTGTAATTGTATCAGCGGAACGCCATCACTTCGCCTGGTGCTGATGGCACCATCCAAGGTATCGATACCCGAAGGAGTTTACTCCGAAGGGCTAGCGCCTACCTGGTCACGAGTCTTTTGCTGAAAAAGTGAGTCACCGGTCAGGAAAGTGTCAACAACTTTTGAACGAGTACACGGCAACTACACAGACATGCGCTTTTACACAAGGCAACTATCGTTTAGGAACAACAAGTTTAGGCTCCGCCAGCAGTCTGTGGTGCTCGGCAACGTCCAAGAATGGCCTGCAAAGATTTAACTCGGCAGTCCTCGGCTCCGCAACCGGCGAGTTCAAAACACTGGTGACGCGGGGTGCCGAATGGGCACTTGAGCTTGCGCGAACCGATTTGAAGGGTTGCCCCCGCGTGTTCTTTCACCAAACTTTGAAGGGACAATATATAGATGTTTACCTAGTTACTGCCCGCTTTTGGCACAAGAACAACTGGGGGCAAGTCCCCATCGACGTGCCTGAACATGGGGGGTGGAAAACACCCATTCTGCCCCAGTATCCACCCTGTTCATGCATGCAAGCTGTCTCGCTCCATCGCAACACGTAAAATATATGTACAGGAGTCCTGAGAGACCATCAAAACCTACACAAACACATTCTGAGACCTCAGGACCTGTCCAGTCGATGCCATCTGGGCCCCACCAACAAGGATGGCCCAAAATGCCTGCTGGGCCCCATGTACAGCTTCTTCCAGACTTCACATGTGATGCTTATCACCAAAAAAGAGGACACACAGGGTTCTGGCCAAAGCAGGTCATTCATAGGTCTACAAAGGCGGCTGCTGTTGTACCAGTGAAATGTATGTGATGCCACCAACAGGTAAACTGCATGCATTCTATGTCAATAATGAACACATATCATCCTCTCCACCCAATAGGAGCTTGGCATGACTTGTCAGTTATTAAGGTCATGCCTGGGCACCAGCAGCTGTGTAACAAGTGCTAGACGACATGTGATTCCCAAGCACGGTCCAACCACATACTATCACCACAAAGAATCAAGCAACTTCTGGGAGATCATCAACTTGCCAGTAGGGTTTTGCCACCATTAAATCTGTGAGTGGCATGCACCTTGTGTGTGGGCCTTGCCACATGCCCTATCGCTCCTACTTCAGCAGCTGCTGCCTCTGCTTTATCGCCATGCTCCTTGGACCATCCGCACTGTTAGTATTCCAGTCCTCCTGACCTAAGCCCACAGGATCGTAGCAGGTGTTGTGCTGTCGACTGCTGTGCAAGCCCTTAGTCTTTGCTGGTACAGCGCTGAGGTCTGCCTAAGTAGCAGAAACTTTTGTTGCTGCTCTCTTCATCCCGGGGTGCTGATGCCTTGTATCCTAAGGCCAAGGTGATATCAGAGAAGATATTTGGGTCATGCAGAGACATGAAGTGTTGGAGGGGATGTAATGCTGGAGGGCATGCAATGTCCAGCAGCTGCTACTGTGGGAAGCTGCGACAGCATTCCATACCGCCGTGCTGCTGTTCTGCTTTGGGCTCCTGAAGCTCCTTTATCATATCTTCTGCTGCTGCTGCATGCCAGAGGTATCCTGATGCTGCTGTTTGTGCCTAAATCTTGGGCATGGGAGCTTCAGGAAGGGCGAGGGTGATCACAGTAGACTGGCAGCTCCTGCTTGTCTCTGCTCCAATTTGGCTGATGCTGCTGCATTGCAGACTTCATCTATACGCTTGTTTACGTCCTTATGGAGGCTTGTAGTGATCCCGAAGGAGCTGGATACAGCAGTTGCACTGTTGCAAGCTATGCTCATGGTCTTGGATCCAGAGGTTCAATGTGGACGCCCTGCAGAGCGTTCGTATCTGTACAGACTCAATCAAACAACTCTGATACACTATCGGCGATAGATTGTAGCCTGCACCTGCCGCATTGTTGCTTGCAGTATCGACACCTTTGCTCGGGCGGCATGACGCATGCATCTCCGGACCGGGCCTATATCGCCCAATTGCGAACAAACTTTCATGCCGAAGTCCGCGAATCCATACAAGGTAATGATCGAAAGCGTCTGTGTGTTGTCAAATGCCTTTGGAGGACCTTACAAGCAATTCAATCTCCGTACAGGTTCGCGCAGCTACAGCTGCTCAAAAGACTCGTGAGCTGTAGCCCGCGTCCCCAGTGTTTCGAGTTCACTGCAACTGACTCATTAAGTCGGACTTAATGCGCTGCATTGCTGAAGCAGAGCACCTCAGAGGGCACACGCGCACACAAGCATCCATAAACGTATGTGCAAGAACTCATGTACCGAATTGAGTACTATTGCTGGCCATCGCACGGCGGGCTGCGCCCAACATGCTCGTGGTGACGTTTGTCTGGAGCCCCCGTTTTGCGAGCGCGAGCCTGCATTATGATCGACGGGCACCTTTAAGGAACCTAAATTCTTTAAACGTAGCATCCTTAGAGGCGCTGGTGCCTAGAGCCACGCTTGCTCGCAAAGGGCCCAGCCTGCTGGCGAACAATCGTTCGGTTGAGGTGGTTTGATTGTGGTTCGCGCGTTCGCAGTGCATAACAAAACAGCGGAACCTCAATAGGAGCTTAAAGGCTGCTTGAAGTATATGCAGCTGCGCGAGCAACTAACTGAACTGAATTGCACACGTACGTTGCAAAATAGGTTCAGAGTGCGGTTGGCAGCCCCGTGCACGCCCTGTAGCATCCAGACATCCCGTATCAATTGCATGCCATTCGCTGTTAATTGCATGTGGACGGAGGTTGTCGGAACAGAGGAGCGCGGCCGCACATACAGCAGTCTCCACGTTTTGGAACTGCATCCCGGCGGCCATACATTTATGTTACTAGCTATCTAGTACATACACTTGCTTGGGATTAGATAGTTCAAATAGGGGAGAATAATCTGCTGTTAGTTGGGCTGGGGAACGGGGAGCTCTTGCCCACCAGACATTGCACCAGACATTGCACCATTTCATCATTTCAAGAGACTGACTGTGGCGCTACATGTGATCACTGCTACCGTTTAGAAGACAGCATTAGACGAAGATCAGCACCCACAGCTTTAGCAAAAGATAAGTACAGGGCCGAGGCCCCACCCTACGCTTATCTATAGTTCCTTTAGACTGCAGCTATATGCGTTTTATGGTACAACTACATTTGGCGTCGCTGAAGTTGAGAGTTTTTTTGGACGCTGACAAGCAGCAGTTCCCGCCTTGAGTCAACATCTTGCATTCTGGGTAGCCCCATGGCACATCAAGCAGTTTTTGTGTCTCCTATGAGACTAATACTTACATGCTTCATTCAGCGAGCTTAGGTTAGCGAGATGAGGCATGCCTCAACAACGTGCATCAGTAGCGCTTCAGCCAAACTTGCATTTTTAGTCTCATCTCTTCATGTATCCTTCATGTTAGATATATCAAACATTGCACCGGGGAGCACAGTGCCAGGAATAGGAGTGTCCCGTAGTATATACCTGACGGAGCTAGCAAGAGGAGGCTCCCCAGCCTCCAAATTGCTGAAGCTGCATTGTGGACGTGGGGGACTGGACACTGATTTGCCAATTATTGCTGCTGCAGCGGGAATGCAAAGAGATGTTCTTCATTTGACTTAATGCTTTCTTGCTCGGCTCTCTGCTAGGGCATACTTGCGCAATCGTGCAGCTGGTATGCTTCTTCTTTGTTAAGTGCACTTTATAGTAAGGGTTGCCATTTCAGAGCCTTTGATGCTCTTAGGCTGCTGTAAAGGGGGAACCTTGACATTCACTGCATGCTTTTTTGTTCGGCACAGCAATCATCAGCACTGAATGTGTGTCATGTGTGTTCTGCTTCTGTTGATGTTGCTATTGTTACATTTCATGATATGCCATAGCAAAAAGTGCCATAGGCCCCGCACCTCAAGCTGTCACAAAAAAACGAGGTGGAATAAAACACCAGTTGGTCTTCAACATGTATGACAACATATGCCTAGACATGAGGACATGAGGTTGAGAATGGTTAAGACTACTCCATGCAAGCTCAATGGGCTGGAAGTGCTGATGCTTCTCGTGGTGCGATATGCTAGGGGGTAGTATGTAGTGGGATTGGTGGCAGTGTGGAGTGCCAGAACACTGCATGCAGTGACCTAGGATGTCCCTCAGCTTGGCTTAGATGTGAAAGAGGTTTATGAGATTCCCTTAGAACGTGAGTATGCTTTTGTTTTTATTAAGTTTTTATACTTCTCAGCCTGCTGCTGATACATTGGGGGAGTTGGTAGCATTTGCAAAAAATAAAAGTGTTTGGACTGGGCTTTGCAAAGTATGAAACCTCTTGAGGAAGTTGCTAAGCAAGGCTGAGACGTGTAGCAGCAGATGAAGCGGGAAGTGTGGTGCATTCCAGGCAGCAGCCAGTTTGAGAGTGGTTGTGGATGGTGGTGCTTGGTGCAGTAATGGGCAGCATGTAGAAATGGCTAGCTCTGTTAACGAACGTTGAATTTGGGGTTTTTGCAATCGCCAGACCTTGGCCAGATGCAGCCAGAGTCATGCAAGATGCACGTAGAGAGTGCTGCGAGTCCGGTGGTCTTGGCCCTGAATTGGAAAATGTAGCCACTGAAACTCCTGAACGCTTCTTGTTTGAAGGCAAAAGCCGTGGGAGAAGCTGACGTCTGACCCTGATGTTGCTGCAAAATGTTAGACAGCAAATCTGATGAGGAGAAGCTGTATAATTACCAATTACCAATTACCAAATGGCCCCGTCAAAGCGGGGCGCCGGTGGGGGCAGCGCCACCCACAAGGAGCCAACTTAGGCTCCAACGGCATACTCAATTTCCTGTCCAAGCTCAAACAATGGCTGCCACCAGCCCACCCTAAATCCCTTGCTAGCCAATGTATGTCAGGCCAGCCCATTGTATAGCATGCTTAATGAAGAGTTCTGGGGTGTAGCCGTTAGTGAGGAGTCTGGCTTAGTACATGATTGGACCTTTCGAGCATGCATTTAAGTGTATAGCTTAGTATGTATCAGCTGCTTGGAAGGTTAGGAATGCTCTTGGCCTCCTGGTGATTTGTTTCATGCGCACTGTAGTTGGATGTATGCTTGGGTATTCCTCTTGATTGGTGGTGTGGAATCCATTGTTTTTGGACCCATCCGATGGTGTGTTTGGTCGTTTCAACCTGGCAGCCCTTTGCGGTTGCCGCAGCTTATATTTTTGTTTGTTTGTTTGCAAACAAGGGAATGTGCCACTGAACATGATTGAAATTTCAAACATCTAACATAGGAAACCTAAGTACAGTACCAGCTTACAAGACCGACCCACATAGAACATCTCAGGCCATTCCTGCACAGCCCTACAGGAATGGCAATTGCAGTGTGTGCTGCTTGCGATTACCAGCGGCAGCAATAGGTATGTTGGGACTAACTATGCAGGCGTTCTGCAGTTCTGCAGCAGCATAGGCAGCAGCAATAGCAATCAAGGCAGCAGCAATAGCAATCACAGCAGGGCAGCCATGACATCAACAACAGCAGCAGCAGGAGAGAAGCCTCGCATGGGCAGCATCAGTAGTCCAGCAGCCATCGGCACCCACAGCAGCAGCACAGGGCAGCAGTCTGGCATGGCAGCAGCAGTAAGGCAGGAGCAATGGCATCAAGCGCAGCACCATCAATTGAGAGCAACAGCAACCTAGCCTCAAAACAGGCCAGTTAGGACATGCATGCAAATCATGGCGGCACACGCCCTCACTCCTCACCGACTGTTCCAGCTTGTATCATTGTTAGAGGTTTAGTATTCAATCAAGGTGACCAGTTCATGAGCATGTGCATGATGTGCCAAAGCTTATTGTCCTGCTATTGCTATTGTATTGCTGCAATGGGTACCATATGGTCTCAATGCTTCATGTCTCTATTCCGAAAGACCACGGCACAGGCCTTCATAGCTGACCTTCATAGCTTCATCGCAGTGGTGTGGGGGTAAGAATGTAGAGAAGTAAAGAGTGACAGAGAGCTGACAAAAAACGCCAGGCTGAGACAAGGAGACGTTAAGTTCAACCTAAGAACTATCGTACACAGCTAACTCAGTATGCGCATGCATTTGGTAAGTATGCGTATGCGTTTGGTATACAACAGTGTTAGCGGCAGAACTAAAAACCTGTATGGCAGGGCATAATGGGTCTTCATGCCAAGATTCTGCCACAATTCTGCCAATCAGTCTGGTCGCTGATGTGTAACTAGTTACTAACTACACTCAATTATCATGATTACATCAGATTATTCTTGATCGCATGTTACAGAATATCAGTAAATTCTGCCAGCCTGCCCAATCATCCCCTCGCTGGCAGAATGGCAGGACAGAATTGGCAGGGCATAATGGCAGCCTTCTGCCGTTATATACTCAACATGACTGGGGTGTGAAAAGGTGAAACCAGAAAGTCAGCTGGTATTACTAGCATTCCGTAGTTAGGTTCAGGTCCATTTATCTTTCCACACACCCTATACCACTGCCATGACGTGTGTGAGGGCCAGCCACAGTCGCACTCAGCTCAATACAAGCAGCACCTTCCCACTCCACATTCACTCCACCACACTACTGCATGACACGACAAGCAGGCAGGATTCTTCGATCGCGCCAACACACCAAATTACAACGCACCTTGTGTATGGAGCGCGGCCGGAACGCGGCATCCCTCCAGCAAAATCCCCAGCCTACGCAATTGGGCACCACTGCGCTCATCTCCACCCCTGCCACTCACCTGCTCGATCGCTTCTTAAACAAAGCAGGCTGATGCGAACGTGACGTACCCTGCTTGCTGATCAAGCCTCTGGGGAATGCTGGCCCAGCCCTCGCAAGGGACCACGAACCTGCTCACCGCAATGCTCCTCACGCCGCGATTGCTGCTGGGAACGATAGCGAAGCCACGAACTTCCTAGCACAAAGGGGTGCCATCCATGACGGTGACTGTGCAGCTTACGCCCCCTGATCTAGCTTAGGCTTCATCCTTCACTTCGCCAAGCTGCACTTCAGAGACCTTCAGGCTGCCTATCACGTCAGCTGTCGTGCTGCCCAGAACTTGCACGCCCTACACCACGGCCGCAACACATAAACTCGAGCCAGAAGCCCTTCCTGTATAGCCATGCTCCTCCATGACTGAATACACCGAAGACAGGCTTGGTGCCCGCGCTCGCAGTTAAGGAAGAGGATTCACCCCATCGGCTCCCCCCTTCCCGTAGATTGAAAGCAGCAATCCAGGCCCTTCGATTTCCACCGCATCCACACCGCTTGTCTAGTGTGGCCCACGCAAAACGCAAGCTCAGCCCTGCTTTCCAGTCCAGCGGCTTCTCCCGTCGCTTCACCTCCCACCCGAACCATGGTTCGAGTGGAAGTTGATCGGCCATATACAGCTGGCCTGCTTGGAAGTACCCCCTGGCCACAGGAGCTGCACAAGACATACCTTAACGTCCTAGTCCACGCCTGGGGAACATTGTCTCCACACAGCGCTGACGTCCATCCGTACTACGCACCCACTGCCAAGCTGCTGCATGGCCTCACAGCCCGCCAGGTCGAACGACAGCCACCTCGCAGGCACTTGACCCGCCGGACTACGCGGTTCATAGCAGCCAACACAAGCGTGCTTGGCGACCCAACACGGCACCCTGTGGTCCGCTGGCACCACGTTGGTAGTAGTTACAGCTACAGTGAGCTAGGCACTTCCGGCCACGCAGGGCCCTGGCCAAAAACCCGTCCTAGAAGACAAAACATCAACTCGGTAGTAAGTAGTTCTCAAAAACTTTTACAAGTGTCCAGTTGAGTGAGGGATTGGATCATTTTAAACAGTTAACAGACACCCAAAGAAGCCACCGAAATCCTAACAGCCTCCTGACCTCATTAACAGCATTGTCACGGCTCTCTAGACGGGTCTGGTTGAACCCATGGGGTACTGCCCAGAGCTGAACGTGTGCTTAGGTGGGTTCGTGGAAGGAAGCAAGGATTACTGAGTCATGTGTATTGAGCTGATGAGGTGTCTCAAGGATGTTGTTCCAGATTATGCTGAGAAGGTAACTTCTCTTGTGCTGAACAGGTCAATGACCAAATTAGAGCGTGTAGACACCGAAGTTGTCCTGGGCACTTGGGGTAGTAGGTGGACTGCTGGTTGGCGTGACCTCCCAGAGGATCCTAGGTTACCAGATTACGATTACGATTACATCATGGCCCCTCAAAGGGGGCGCCCGTACGGAGCCAACCTAGGCTCCATGGGCAGAAATACTGGTACCTGGTCCATCAGAAGTGAATGTCTCAGCAATATCACCTCTTGGTCCAGAAGAAAAGGTATCGAAAATACGACCTTGCCATTCATCCCCGAATAATGACAAATCAAAGTAAGGATTATAGTCCTCACATTCCTCCGACCTCCGAAATTCCATGCATTCATAAACAAACTTTGCAACTTGGAAACTTGGCTCTTGGTCCATGAACAATCTCACGTTGTCTGAATTATGCTTCATTGTACTAGAAGCTTCCTGGCAACCTCCAAACTGTGCAAACAAAACGGTATTATACTTCTCACGAATTCTATCATATGCTGGGCATTCAAAAAGAAAGTGTACCTCGTCCTCAACCACTGTGCAAGAACATTTTGAACATACACGATGCTGCCTTGGCAGTTTGGGACGAGCCCACCTCCCAGTTTCAATAGCAAGATGGTGTGCACCAGTACGAAACCGCATTAACTGTTTCACATAAGTAAACGGGATACCTGATGTGTGCCTGATATACCTTGGCATACCCTGAGGATAGCCAGCCTCTAACTCCTCCTGAGGGATGTCTCCCGTCCTAAACCACGAATGATATGTGGAAAGCTTGATCAAATTTGAGCTGACAGATTGCCTGGGGTTTGCATATGCGGCCACCTTGTCCCATGGCTCTTGCAACATGGTATCCCAAGTACCCCACACTTTAAGCCATGGAATAGCTGCAAGTTTATCATTGTCCGGCTCAGCTAGGCCATTTGTTGCCAGAAACTCTGCAATGGTCCCATCTGCGTCTCTACCCTGAGAAAGAGAGCGTACTGTATGCATAAACCGTCCAGCCCAGCTCTTAGGAGCAGAACCAAGCCCCTCGCCTGCGTAAGATGCCAAAGATTCACGCACAGCCATGCCCAATAGGCTATCAGAGGGCACTTTGCCAAGCCTACGCCATAGATCAATAGAGGCTCGTAACCAACCCTTTGCCACTGGATTCATGCACATCTCCTTATGCACCACAATTGTTGGCACAGACTTCCTCAACTTCCCCAGCTGCCTTAAAAATATGCTTTGAATCTTTTGAAGCTCATTGTCCCATAGCTTGTCCAGCGTATCACAAGAGAACAGCAGATCCGGTCCCCATACCTCACTACAATACTCCATGATTGGCACAACCAGGCAAGAGAACATCCGTAACTTGATAGAAATATCAGGGATCCCTGCTAGCTTAAATCTTGGGAACAGAGCCCACATTGCTTTACGAGCCGCCGTGGCCAGAGATTCAATAGCGCATGACATACCTTTTGTCTCATGCAGAATAATGCCCAGGTAACGGAACTCAACGGAGCGTTGGACAGTCTCCCCGTTGTATAGCCATTGGTCAGGCACCTCTGGGGTATTGGCCTTGCGAAACACCACAATTTCTGTTTTGCGGACATTTACCTCCATACCTTTAGCTGAGCAAAACTGGTGTAAAACATCCAGCATCTGTTGCAACTCCATAGGATTGTGTGTCAACAAGACCATGTCATCAGCATACAACAACATTTGAACTAACTTTCGGCCCATTTGCACTCCCACATTGGGTAGCCTCTGGCGTAACCATGACTCAAACTCGTCTATGAAAAGACCAAAAAGGAGTGGAGACAGGGGGTCGCCCTGCTTCACTCCACATGTGCTGGGAATAGCATCGCCCACTGTGCCATGCAGCTTGGGTACCAGCGGAACAGACCAGTACATTTGTATGATGGCTTGCAACATACGACCATGAACCCCTAGTTCAGCCAACCTTTGTATCAAGTAGTCTCTGCGTACTCTATCGAATGCCTTCCGGAAATCCACAAAGCAGCAATAGAGAACCTTTCTGCTCTTCTGCGTAGATTCAATGAGATGCCGAAGCACAAACACATGGTCAACAGTACTCTTCCCGGCCCTAAAACCTGCTTGTCCCTCTGCTCTCCAACCATTCTTTTCTGCACAAACAGACAACCGCGTGTCCAAGATGACAGCATACAACTTGCCTAGAACCGATCCAACAGCAATGGCTCTATAATTGTCCAGGTTGGCTGCATCGCCTTTTTTGAATATGGGACTCAGAGTAGCCATGGACCACTTGCGCACAAACTCTCCACTAGATTACAACAACAACAAACATTTAAGGTGTGGCAACCGCAAAGGGCTGCTAGGTCGAAACGACCAAACACACCATCGGATGGATCCAAACACAATGGCTTCCAGACCACCAACCAAGCAGTACTGATACCGAAACATGTATCCAGGCAAGACAGAGCCCATGATCAAGAACACCACCCACTCCTCCATCGGTTGCAATGGCATGGCAAACAATGACGATTACCACGGGCTGGAGATGTACAAGAACCATGCAAAGGACTCAACCACAGAGGGATATATGCAACCAGACCCAACCACCATGGAATGTGGCCACCATGGAATGTGGCCGAATCAAACAAAACAAACAAACAAAAATTTAAGGTGCGGCAACCGCAAAGGGCTGCTAAGTCGAAACGACCAAACGCACCATCGGATGGGTCCAAAAACAATGGAATCCATACCACCAAGCAAGAGGAATACCCAAGCAGACATCCAACTACGGACACGGCAAATAGTAGCACCAGCAAACAAATCACCAGCAGGAGACTGATTGGTGTGTCCAAATCAAACACAATCCAGAGCACCAACCAAGCAGGATGTCCAGTAAGTCCACCGCATATGTACCACCCAAGACGTCCAGCACACCAACCAAGGCTAATACCCAAGCATGTAGCTATCTAGACTTCAACCAGTTCCTCATCAGACGAATCACTAGGAACATCTGTCCCTCAAAGTCAAGGCAACGCTCCTATCGACACAGAGCCCATGATCAAGAACACCACCCACTCCTCCATGGTTGCAATGGCATGGCAAACAATGACGATTACCACGGGCTGGAGATGTACAAGAACCATGCAAAGGACTCAACCACTCACAGAGGGATATATGCAACCAGACCCAACCAACATGGAATGCATGTGGCCGAATCAATCCCTGAAAGGTCAAGGCAACGCTCCTAGCGATTGCAGGCAGGTGCGGATGATGGGAGACAGCAGTCCTCCAATGCCAGTCCACAAATAGCATCAAAGAGAAAGTTGCATCAACCATAATGGCTGGCCACAAGCATGGAGTGCTATAGGCCAGCCCAGCAACAGCTGGCCCCCCTCCATAGGCAAGCTGCTGCTGCGCACCACGGGACACAACGTATCGCACAGCTGTCTGAAGAGGCTAATCATCAGGTTGCCAAAGCATAGAGCCCAATGGCTGCCACCAGCCCACCCTGGATCCCGTGCTGGCCAATGTATGTCACACCAGCCCATTTCGACTTGCTGTGCGCTGACCGGTGGACCCAGTCAGCAGCAAGCCAAGCAGTTTAATGCCTTGCTCGGGGTCTCGGGGATTACCAGATTACCAACTAGCCCAGAAGGGCATCCCATTGGAGCCAATGAAGGCTCATAGGGCCAAAAGCACCAACATATAACCATAAATCCGAATATATCTCATGATATAGTGATCTTTCTCATAGCTACTGAAACTGTTCCAGCCAAAAATCAAACCATGACAAACTATATAATGGGCACCTATGGTTCTACCCTGAACATAGAGGAAATATGTACCATGGTAAACATGTAGAACATGTAAAACATGTACAGCTCAACCATCACCATCAGAGGAAAAGAGGTCAACATGGTAGTCTTCAAAATGCCTCCGGAGATCAGGCTTTGTCTCTCGTAACTGCATGCACTCAGACACAAATCTTGCCACATGACGGGGGCTTTGATTCATAAACTTGGACATGCCTGCGTCGCCTGCACGCTTTGCTCTATGTATGCCACCAACGCAATCAAACAACTTGCACTGGGTATGCACAGCTACTCGCAGAGATTCATACGCAGAGCACCTGAACATGACATGATACTCGTCCTCCACCTCATTAGCAGTGCACTTTTGACAGATGCGTTCTTCCCTAGGACAGTTGTGCCACCTTCCTGTTGCTATAGCCAAGCTATGTGACCCACACCTAAAGCGCATGAAGTCTATCAGATTGCAAGGAGACACCGAATGTGTACTTGCAACATACTCTGGCATCCCCGGTCTGTACCATGTAGGGTCATTCTTGGGGAGTCCAGTGACCTCGTCAAAAACTGGGGATGCAGCCATCCAGTGCTTGTATGTAGCAAGTGTGATCCCATCAGCACATTGCCGTGGGGGGGTGGTGGCTACAGCCTCCCAGTCCTTCTCCCATACCTGTCCCCATGCAGCCTCAACTGTGTCCCACTTAAAGACAGGTAAACGTAAGTCTGTGTCTCCATTGTCTATAGCTGCTTTCACATCATGCACCACCTGGTCAGCCAGCATCCCTAAGCCAAGCTGCCGCAACATTCGAAAAATCATAGCAGCCCACCCCACATTGTGATTACAGCCCATGCGCACATTGTCATGGAAGACTACCCTCATCAGGCCTGTAGAGGCCTTCGCCATCTGATTCCAATAGCACACTACCATCTTGCACCAGTGGGCTGAGAGGGGTGCCCAGCAAAGCTCCTTCAGCACGACCTGCCTGTTTATGCGTTTCCTAAACTTGCCTAGCTGCCGCATGAACAATGTTTGAACCTCCTGTAAGGAGTTATCTAACATACCACTGGCAGTGTCAATATGCTGAAGGGCATCCGGCCCCCACACTTCACACCCATAGGACAGCACTAGGGTTGCATCCTCACATCAGCTATCGTATGCGACCTATTATACGTGCATGGCTGAGTGTGTTTCACAGCCGTCTGCTAAGTATGTTGATCATGACCGTTGTATAAATCCAGAGCATCTTGCTGATCTCATGAGGTTCAAATGGGATCTCACTGGCTGAGTGTTGTGACGGGACGCTGGACTGATGGTGGTACTGTGACACACGGGTACTGTAGGATGTGCATCAGTCCCTTAATGTTAGCTGGATGAAGGCGCAGCATGTTCCTAACTACCCTTTTAGTACCCGTTGTGCATCCGTCCCTTTACTGTCCCCTGGATAAGGGCGCAGCATGTTCCTAAGAATGCTATTGGATACCCTGGGATATTGCATGTTCCTAAGAATGCACCCTTCAGGAAAATAGTATGCCTGACCTCCTTCGGGCCGTGCGCTGCGCGCACCCTTACCAAGTGATACCTTGGTCAGAACTGCATCAGGCCTTGATCTGAGTCAGCCAGGCTCAGTATGCAGCGCAATCCGACTAAATATAAATACTCTGTAGTTGGACCCAGGCCCTTCATAATTCGTCTCCCTCTGCTTCTGTCTAAGAAACATGGGAAACGTGCGCAGTGCTTTCATTGCGAGCCCTTACATTCTGAGACGCACTGTAGAGGCCACGGGAAGGGTGGAAGGACCAGATTTGTGCGATTCCCACTGGAAATCCGCGATTGCTAAGACCGACCGATCCTGGTGTGTACGGATGACGTCATGTTGCCGCAGAACGGAAACTCGCAAGGATGTCGCATGCTTTAAGTCCGCTTTCAAAGGGGTGTGCTTTAGATATCCAGGACCACTCGAACTAACATTTCGATGCTTACGAAGCATAATGCTAACGTCCTGAAGCCGGTTCCACAACCTCCTCTGGAACCAGAACTAGACTTGAAGAAGGCATCTGGAACCAAACTTTTCTGGGGGACCATGCCATGTCGATGCGAACCAACACTACCAGCAACTGGGGAGGTTATTCCAAGGTTATTCCAAGGTTACATCCTGGCTACCGCAGGTTACTGCCCAGCTACCGCAAGTTACTGCAAGCTACTGTGAAGCTAGTGTAGGTTACTGATAACAGCACTCAGAGGATGTGTTTATTATGAGGATGTGTTGGCTCCTTGTGGGTGGCGCTGCCCCCACCGGCGCCCTGCTTTGACGGGGCCATTTGGTAATTGGTAATTGGTAATTATTATTATACAAACCAGCAAGCAGTGGACATTGGACCAAACTAAAATAAGTGGCATCAAATTGAGTACTTGCTCCGTAGCTGATTATGCCACTAACTGGAAACTCAGCCAGACTGGTCAATGTCGGTAAATATCAGATTGCTGCAGGGAATAGTACAGAAGCACCCCTTGCAGCAAGGAGATGGGAAAAGAAGGGGCCAACAGCAGGAGAAGCAAGTACCATACACGTAGCAGCAGCATGTGAAGCTCCTCAGCTGGGGCATTGCCAGATGGACGGACAGAAGTAGCAGCACAACAGCAGCAACAACACAATGTTAAGGAACAGCATAGCAGCAAGGGAGGAAACAACCTGCAGACAATTGGGTGGCACGGGCAGCAGCAGCAGCAGCAGAGAAGAGGGCCAGCAGCAGCAGCAGTGGCTGAAGGAAAACAATGCCACAGCAGCAGATTGGGAGCACGGAGGACCGCGCGCAGCAGGGGTGCATGGATGGCGGCCAGCAGCAGGGGCAACTACCCCAGCAGTCGTAGTACTGACTATACCGCCCATGCTACATGCAAAATCAGAGGAGAAACAGGGCGCAGCAGCTGAAGGAGCAGCAATAGCAAAAGTGTAGCAGTAGGTGCCACATCTGAATGAAAACACTGTTATAAAAAGGAACAGCAAAGCAGCAGCAAAGTGCCACTGCTGCTCCGTTGCTGCTGCTATCCTCATACATGTTTGCTGCTTGTGCCGTGGCCAGTGCCACAGCTGCTAGTGGATGTACCTAACCTATGCATTAAAACAAAAACAAAAATTTCAGGTGCGGCAACCGCAAAGGGCTGCTAAGTCGAAACGACCAAACGCACCATCGGATGGGTCCAAAAACAATGGAATCCATACCACCAAGCAAGAGGAAGACCCAAGCAGACATCCAACTACGGACACGGCAAATAGTAGCACCAGCAAACAAATCACCAGCAGGAGACTGATTGGTGTGTCCAAATCAAACACAATCCAGAGCACCAACCAAGCAGGATGTCCAGTAAGTCCACCGCATATGTACCACCCAAGACGTCCAGCACACCAACCAAGGCTAATACCCAAGCATGTAGCTATCTAGACTTCAACCAGTTCCTCATCAGACGAATCACTAGGAACATCTGGCTCCGACTCCGAATCAAACATATCCAAATATTGACCTGCCGGGAGCAAGATATCTGGTAAATCCACCACATCAGTACCACCTGACTGATGGCAGTACCAACAGACACGAACACACACGGCCACATACTTGACCAAGGCCGAGAGAGGGACACAGCCAGTGGCTGACAGTGCCCAGAAATCAGCATACCGGAGCGAGGACAACGCGGCCACGGGGGGAACCACAGCTGCCAGAAACAAATCTCTAGCCTCAACAATTGTGGGGTGTTCACACATGAACAAACAATGCGCCTCATCATCAACTACTGTGGAGCTACACCGCAAACAAGTGCGTTGAGAATGCGGAAGGAAGGGCGGAAGCCATTAGCTCCATATGTGTTGCAATGCCTTCTATTGCTAAGCAACAATGACATGGCTGGCACTGCACAATGCAGGGCATTTGCCAGCCAATACACTATCCATACATGCAATGCAAGAAGGGCTTCAATACAAGCATGGCAGAACTCAAACCATCCAGGACTGCTTAGTATAACAGAGCAAAATTGCAGGTTAGTGTTTCAACCTAAGCAGAGCAGCTGCTATGCTGAAGCCCTCGTATCTCCTAAGCCCCAACTGCGCTAGTCAGAACTGGCTTTTCCAATCTTACTTCAGCACTGGACCTGGATTGCAAGAAACTAAAGGAACAGTGCTGCATAAAACTGCAGATGCAATGTACCCGGATAGCAAGATCAGCACCCAGCTCCCAGCCTACCTATTCCTCCCAGCACCCATGAAGCTCCCAATAGTCCTAGGCACAGATATGTGCCACGCGTAAGCCAATCCATGGCATTGATCCGGCTCCTTAGGCTCTACTAACCGCTACTAGTACTACAGGGATCATGGGGCCACTCAGTGGCCGATAGCATGAGATACAGCGTAAGCTATCAAACCCCAAGGCAAAGTGGCAATCCGAGTAACCGTCAATTTGACTGCATGCGAATAGAAAGGACAGCTCTCTGGCTTGATGTAGTTCGACGGTCACTCTCCACATGTGCGAAAGTCAAGTGTACAGCTGCCCAGTGAGAATCTTCACACATTAGGCCGGGACGTGAGCTCGTCTGGTGAAGAAAGAACTGCTCGCCTGGCGTTTGCTCGTACTCAGAGCGGAGCAGAGCTGAGTGCCGAAGCCGGGGTTTCAAAGCGGGTGACTCCAGGTGGCCGCAAGGAGGCTCCGCCGCTAAGTAGCCCTTTCAGTTTGCTTACTTCTAGCCTGCATTCACAGACTTATGCGGTAGTTTCACCTCATGCCTGAACCCATGCCAGCGGGACTGATACCCTGCCGTATTAGACTCGCTCGCTTGCATGCACCAGAGCACGACAACCGCAATTGCAACTCCCAGGCCACAGGCGGAAGAGAACGATGATGTATGATCAAAGTGCTTTGCACGAACAATGTCTCAGTTGTTGGCGGAATCTTTTTCAGAATTTGCATTGTTGACTCCCAACCGCCCAGCATGCCTTCGACCCGGAAGTTGTTGTTTGAAGTGGAGTGCGACCGAACGCGCACAGAAGGTTAGCTAAGATTATCACCGGCTTCCATTCAACAGTCTAAGCGCCTCCACGTCATAGTTCTCTTCGGGCTTCCTGGACATGACAGCGATTCAACATCCAGCCAGCCAGCTGCTGATCGGGGAGGCCCATGGCCATTATTTCTAGCGTACCTTCAAGATTGGATATTCTTCTGAGCTGGTGGTGTGAGCTCCGCTATCTGAGGGCCTGCCAAGGCAGCAGGCAGATCTCACTGGGCCTGCCCTTTGGCTGGCCAACCATGGTAGTAGGCTCCGTCAGCTTCCATCAGAAGGTAACCACATATTCTGGCTGTATCATCCCGAGACTGCAGTTAACATCATACAAACCGGCCATACAAACAGCAATATTGCCCTGCTCAGATGCTTATCACGTATACCAGAACAGCAGTGTATGCCTTGTTGGTCTGGGCAGGGCTGACATGTTGACGAGAGTAAGCAGCTATTGCTTACATGGAGCATCACATCAGCATGACAAAGCTACCACTCTTGGGGAGGTGTTGTAGCATGTTTGGTCACAGAGGAGCAGCGGTTTTTGGCTGTGGTGAGCTTGTGCAGAAGCTCAATGCAGCAGGGATTCTCTAATAGCAATTACCTTAACTCAAACATGATGTCTAAAGGGACCATCATGAGTAATTAAGGCATGCCGTTGCTGCTGATGTGAACTGAACTGCAGATGCCCATGCTGACCCAATGCACCCATGCGTTGATGGACTAGCTCTTCGCTTGACCATCATTTTGAAGCATTGCTCTGTTGTGCAATCTCCATGCAGATCAGTGGTACAGAAGAGGTGGATGTCTTCACCTCCTCAGCTTTTGCTGGACACCTGCCGTCAAGGCCTGCTGGATTCGGGCAAGCATCTTCCATGCTTTGGGGCCAACAGAATGGAGCTACCTGCAAATAATCAGAGATTCCTCTGGCTGTAAGGGGCAGCCATGCATAGCAGCAGCAGCGCCAGTGTGCCACATGTAAGGGGCATGCTGTGCCGGTCTTCAGTGGACTATCTACCATGCATGTCATGGTGATATATGGGATGCTCTGCAAGTATCACAAATATTGGGTCCTACACAGCTCGGAGGGCTGTGCAGTGGTCTCTCTTAACAATCTTTGTTTACCATTCTATGTGCACATCTCCCATTTATGTTATGGGTTGTATTACTGTGTGGTAATCATATGTACATGGGTTGTTCTTGCACTTGTAAAGTGACATAGGAATAATGCCATATGCAGTGCAAGTTCAGCTGTAACTCAGCATGCATGCATGTGTCTGTGATTGAAACGGACAGTTTTGCCGGGATGCTTCTGCACAGGCTCACCCGTGTTGCAGTTTGGTCCTCAAAGGACGTGGAAGTACATGTTGAAGTAGTTATATGCAATCACTCAGGGTCTGGCACTTCGTGGTTTTGTATGGAGACATGGTTTGGCCAAGGGAGCCGTTTGCGAAGAGCGCTTCTTGGGCGCATGGTCTGTACTACTTGCACACCCTGTCTCATTTGTGTTTTTGCAAAGTGCGCCCTGCATGCAACTTGTATTGCAATGGGCTTCTTGACCATGGGGCCTATGGTGATGCAACATTGTATGTAATGGTGCTTACCATTAGCAGACTGTCAATTCTTTCTATGTAGTGGTGCTTAGCATGCAATGAGCAGACTATCAGGTTGATCCTCTGTGGTGTTAGGCATTATTGTCAGAGGTACCAGAATGGACTGGATAAAAATCAACTACAATGCACAGCAGACCATTGGATTATTGAACTGTGTGAGTAAGGCACGCATCCCAAGGGCGCTCCATGCGCAACTGAAAGCTGTGATGTAGAGTTGAAAATGAAGGTTAGGGTAGTTGGTCTTGGCGTTTTAAGTTGGCATTTGTTTGCACTGGTACAAGTCCCATGGAACGCTTGTTGTTTGTGGCTGTGAGCACTAATTGATTAGCAGACTTGAGCAATCCTTGCATTGAGTGACCTATGACTACTGCTGCCCAAGAAGTACTGTTTTGATTGTGGCCATGCTGCTGGAATGCTCCTGTGCTGTCATGTGTGGCTACCGGAAGCTAGTCAGGTTAGTCAAGGTTGCTTTCAGGTTACTGAGAGGTTACCAGTAACCGCACCGTCCGCGGAGGCTACTCAAAAGCTACTGGCAGGCCGGCTACGATTACGATTACGATTACATCATGGCCCCTCAAAGGGGGCGCCCGTACGGAGCCAACCTAGGCTCCATGGGCAGAAATACTGGAACCTGGTCCATCAGAAGTGAATGTCTCAGCAATATCACCTCTTGGTCCAGAAGAAAAGGTATCGAAAATACGACCTTGCCATTCATCCCCGAATAATGACAAATCAAAGTAAGGATTATAGTCCTCACATTCCTCCGACCTCCGAAATTCCATGCATTCATAAACAAACTTTGCAACTTGGAAACTTGGCTCTTGGTCCATGAACAATCTCACGTTGTCTGAATTATGCTTCATTGTACTAGAAGCTTCCTGGCAACCTCCAAACTGTGCAAACAAAACGGTATTATACTTCTCACGAATTCTATCATATGCTGGGCATTCAAAAAGAAAGTGTACCTCGTCCTCAACCACTGTGCAAGAACATTTTGAACATACACGATGCTGCCTTGGCTACTGTCGGTTATTCCCGAGCTACTGACAGGCTACTGCACAGCTATTCCGCGGTTAGCGGTAACCGTTTTAGTAGCCTCGTAGTAACCTCCCCCGTTGCCCATAGTGCAAGCAGGAGGCGGGGGTCCAGGGGGGGAGGAACAGCCCCCCTGGTGGGGCCTGGGGCGAAGGCCCAGAAGCCAGCGATAATTTGCACTTATAATAACCAATTGTACAATGGAAATTGCTATTCTTGCACTCAGTTGAGCATTCTACACTTTGTAAAAGACTTGTTGGAACCAGCATGTGCCGGACATGTTGGCCAGAGGGTGGCCCAGGGCTGGAACCAGGAACTGACATGTTTGGCATCGCTGGAACCGTGGAACTGAACACATTTTGCCCTGGAACCGGAACCTGGAACCGGCTTCAGGACGGTGTTTAAAGTTAACTCACGGGAACCGGGTTCTGGGTTCTGGAGGGGGCGGGAACCGGGAGCTGGGGTCGCGGGAACTCGGCGCTGGAAGTGCGGCGAAGTTCCCGGGAACTGGAACTGGAATGGGAGCAGTATTGGCTTTCGGAGGCGGTGACACGGGTGCCAAGCATGGCGGCGGTGGCTGGAACTGGTGGGAGCAGCGATGGTGCTGACGGTGTGGAGCTGGAACCGGGAACTGCCGGTTGTCAGCGCGGTTATCGGCCGTGTCTGTCCTCGGGCTACCAGATGCTCAGATGTCGCCAACTACTTTGATGACCCTATCGAAATCTCGCTACTGAAAAGCGCTTTGTGTCGCACCTTCACAGGGTGTTTTGTGAACATTCGAAGATCAGATCGAAGATGCTGCAAGGAGTCTATCAAAAGTAGCCTATATCTTGTAGAGTGAATTTAGGCCCTCATAACCTAGATAGGGCGTGATTCTTACGGCAGATCGGCAGCGTTAACAGTCACAGGCGGATGCCTCTGGATGATTTGCAGATGGATTCTCCCGCTTAGACAGCCACATAGAGCATACGCATGTCAGACAGGCAAAAGCTGCATGACCTGTCCAGGTCTCAAGGCGGTGGACTTGTTGCCATCCATGCAGTCAGACCAGACAGCTAAACGGTTAAAGCAGCTGTATGCACTTATGCAGGCAGTCCAGGCATTGATGGTCTTTTTGGAAATCGGTCACTGTCGCTCATTTCTCAGATCATGTCATAGCCTTCTGGCATGGACAACACTGCCTTGAAAGATGCATTATTGCTGGAGAATTGCCTTGCTGCAGTAGTACTCGCTGCCGGCTTCCCTGCTGCCAATGCCACAACCTACACACAGCATGCACAACCGCTGCTCTGCAAGCATCTACACTGCTGATAGGCCATTGCTTTACACCAGCAATGAGAACGGCTACACCAAATGGTTGTCCGTGATGCTACATGCTCACTTAGACCAGTCTCATCAGGCTTGCACATAGTAGGCTATAGACAAGTTAGGCATGCTTCACAAAACCATCACCATAACCGGGGCCAGCCATCTTGGGGCGAAGCCCTTTATTTATCCTCTATTGCTGATCCCCACGTCCAAACGTGACAAAGCATACATTCAAGGTACAACATGGTACATGCTGCATAGCAATCATGCAGCAGTAAGTAAGTAGTACAGAGGCACCACATTGTTCATTGCACATTGATAATCAAGACAAAGCTAACCATGCAGTCAGTCAGGTAACCCCATGGGAGCCTTACATGTGCTCTCCAAGATAGGCCCCATGGTCCATACATGTGCTCTCATGGATAGGCCCCAGGGTCCATACATGCCACTCAGCAGATAGCTAGGATCACATTGCTCTTTCATTGTTTGCCGACGCCACATCACTAAGAATTGTTAAGAAAGACCACCGCACAGCCCTCCCGGCCACACGCATTAACCATTGTGGATACCAATATGCTAGCAGGGTCAGAACGGCCTATTAGCATTTCTCTGGCCTCTGCCTGCCTATCAGGGTCTCAGTGTTTACCATCCAAATCAAGTCATGTGGCTCACAATATCCACTGGTCACAGGATGGGCACTGGCACAGCTTGGTAGACATCACTTCTAGTTGGTGCCGTTCTTGTCTCCTCGCTTGGAGCCGGTCTTCGCGGCTCCGGCCGCGACGGTCTTTTAACTTTGGCTGGGGGCCGTCCCATCAACAAGGCCAGAGGTGGCTCGACCGCATTGAGCCCATTCCCACTTTCTCCAAGTGTGTCCATGGCCCTATTTCCAGAATTTACTTCGGCACTAGGTCCTCCCAGGAAAGGAGTATGTGGCTGCACCTTTGTTCCCAATGTTGCCATGTCGTTCTAAACAAACAAACAAACAGAAATTAAAGGTGGGAACTTACCAAGAAGTGCAAGATCTGTCAATTGCACAAAATAATGTCCAGAACGGCAACAAAGCTATATGCTTGGATCAACATCATTTCAGCAGGGGCTAATGCATAGTAGACGGACATGTGTTGTGCCATCTGTAGTGCAGTGTGCTACCTGGTCGCCGATCAGCAGTCATCAAAGAGGCACCACAACATGTCGGCAACAGCCAAGCACTACCAGTTGTAAGAGATGGCATGTTTGTGCCAAAGTTCCAGCAGCACAGAATATCACTATGCCCTGACTCGCGCAGTATATACCAATGCTTCACTTGTCATATCTGTTGATCACCGCAGTTGCGAGGCATGAAAAGTCTTGTGAGAGAGTGAGAGGATGCCGTGCCGGGCATGTGATGTCCTGCGCCTTCTGCAAGCTCATACTGCTATCCTTGGTGCATCTTCAGAGGTGTAACCGGGTGCGCTACATGCCAGCATGTCGATTCGAACTGCACGGCACCCCACTGTTGCTCATGGGTATACTACAACACCTCAACTTTTCTGGTGACAGCCCACCACATCAGGAAGTAGCATCAATCACATTGACAAGGCAGTTCAGCACAGGTTGGCCTACCTTGTTGATAGCGGATCGAGAGTTCTGGATTAGGTCCCTTGTCATCTCTACTGTTTGAAGGTACACAGCGCTTGCTGAGGCTACTGGTGGTGCTAGCAGGAAGGAGACGCCAGTGGTCAATACCAGCATCATAAGCACAGCAGTGCCAGCATATGCAACCTTTTTGTTTGTATCCTGCAGACATAGGCGCAAGCAGCACCTTTACGGAGCGAGGTTTGCTTTACAGCAGAACACCATATAGGGGGGAGGACGGGAACAGATACCTTGAGTCGGTTTAGTTAGGGGTGCATTGGTGGTCTAGACCAGTTGATGCCCTTATCACTGGCGTAAGCATTAATACCGAATTGACATGCTTAACATGTACGTCACCCATGATGAGCAAGAAACGGCAGGTGCAATCGCCAAGGTACGTGGTAAGTGGATAAAAGACGCAAGCTGCATGTCTTTGGACGTACCTTCGCCGCCTTGCAACGGACAGTTCCAGCTCGCTGTGCCGCAGGGACGGTCACATGTCTGGGCAAAATGCCATGCAGAGTCCGTTTTGTGACGCAGGGCCTTGCTTGGACCTTGTTCAACATTGCAGTCAGCGGTGTATCGTGGATCCAAATGTACACAACAACAATACAGCCCTCTCCCTGGACAAAGGAACTATAAGCTGGCCTTGAGGATGTATTGTATCAGCTGGCCTTGAGGAAGTATGTGCAGCCCCGCAGGAGGTCTCCCCTGACTGCTGCCCTTACGAGACTTCGAGATCGCCGAGTTGATTATCTGGGCTTCCACCTGCGCACAGCGTTCCCCACCCACCCACTACGTACACAGTCATTATACAGTCAGCAGCAGACGCCACGGGGAACCTGTAGTGCAAAAGGTCACGCCTGGCTTGCAACTGGCATGCGACCTTACGTGCGCACGATCATGTGTTCATGACACCAGCTTGGTGCAGACCCCATTATCACATTACGTGCTTCTGGAGCGTAGCATAACCCTACTTGACAAGCTGAGCGGCTCGCGGCCTAACAGGACCTACGGTAGTGTAGAACGAGCTATACGTGATGGTAATGAGGGCATCCCTTTTAGCTCAGCTGTGCGTCTTCTTTGCCACCGCACTTGTCTGGGGGCAGATACATGCGCAAGGTTTGCCTCAATGCGTGCTGGACCTTCGAGGAGCAGGACATTCTTACCGGTCTTTAAGATTCCACTGCACCGGAGGGAGCATTACAGCAGGCTTCTCTGACGAACAGCTTCAGGACTTAGCATCCCTCAAAGGCGTTGTGGTCGAGCGGGCCTGTGTCAACCGAGGCTGCTTAATAACAGTATGCGGTCAGAGTAAGGCTGGACTACAGGCCAATATTGTCGGTGTGAAGAAGAGCGGTTCTGCTGCTCACTCGGTCCTGTGCCTCAGAGGGCAATCAAACATCACAGTGAAGGCGCCAAGGTTCACACACAACTATGGAACTGGCATCCGCACCATAGAAGATTCCACAGCTATCATACAGGGCGGGCTTTTCCTGAACAACACAGCGCCTGAAGGTGCTGGCGTTTTTGCAGCAGGCAGGTCTTCTGTAGTCATAGACAATTCCACATTCATCAACAACACAGTTGGCTTGTCAGACAGTGATTGGTATTCAGGTGGTGCAATCGCTGCAGCTGATGAAGCCTCCGTCCTGGTTAAGAGTAGTCTGTTCAAGTGGAACAAGTCTTTACTAGTAACCAGTGGTGGTGCCATATGTTTGAATGATAATTCTACCCTCCGCTTAGAGAACACCAGTCTGACTCTCAACACTGGCACTGGGGCAGGCGGGGCTGTCGCTGTACATGATAGCTCTCGTCTTGTCATATCAGGGTCTAAAATCATTGGCAATATAGCTTCCGTGTTGGGGTGTGGTGCTGGTATCCTTTTGACTGGTAATAGCACCTTGTTTGTGGAGAATTCAGCATTTATAAGCAATCATGTCAAGACTGGTAATGGTGGCAATATATGTTTGCAAGACAGATCCTCTGCTGTAATCAATGCCTGCAACATCAGCCATGGGTGGGCTGAGTTTGGAGGAGGTGGAGTCTTCTTGGAAGGCACAGCCTCTGCACTTATCTTCGACTCAGTTTTGGTCAATAACAGTGTTAGGGCCTTGACAAATGCTACCTTTGTTGTTGAGAGGAGCAAACTCCTAAATGGGACACCGGATATCAGCTACAGTGGGCATGGGTTTGAGCTGTATGATAGCACTAGTGCAGTTATTAGAGACACAGTGGTTGCTAACATCATAGCAATAGAAGGGGCCTCAGGGGGTGCTTTTGTAGCACAAGAAAATGCTCGCCTTGTTCTTGAAGATGTCTTGGTACATGATAATCGTGCTTTCTTAGGGGCAGGCCTTTTTGCAAAAGGCAACGCACAGGTGTCCATCCTTGGGGATACCCTATTCAAAGGCAACAAGGCAAGCTCAGGCAATGACTTGTACATTGGTGCAGGGGTAGTGTTAACCATCTCGCCAGAAAGCAACATCGACGAAGATAATGGTTCGAGTGTCTATTGGGTCAGGACTGTCTGCAGGGTGGGGGAGATGACAGAATCTGGAGGCTACTGCCAAAAGTGCCAGCCATCCACGTATAACTTCGATTTCAATGGTACCAATCCCTGCCAGGCGTGCCCTGAACATGCGAAGTGTCATGGAGGGGATGTGATCATTCCTCTCGCATCCTACTGGCACTCAAGCAGGTACAGCAGCCAGATTCATAGGTGTCCCCATGTGGACCAAGTGTGCGGTTACAACGGCACGTGTATACCTGGTTACACTGGTAACCTCTGTGGTGTGTGTGAGGAAGGATATGGCTCCGACGGAAGCTTTGCATGTGGGAAGTGTATGTCTGTAACGGCACAATGGGCAGCATATGCGTGTGCAGTGGTTGTGGCAGTCATGCTGGTTGCATATACTGTGCATGCCACTTGGCAAGACAATCAGCATGGGGACCAGACTGTGCGGCCTTCTGACATGCTGAAGTTGGTCATCTTGTTTCTGCAGTACCTGGTTATCATTAGCAGCTTGGCAGTGCCTTGGCCAGAGTCTCTTCCGGTCTTCTTCAAGGTCCCAAAATTCATCTTTGGTGCATTTAGTGGCCAGATAGTGTCCTTTGACTGTCTGCTTTCTGGACTGTCGGGGGCCTCAAGCCCCGCAGCAGTGCAGGGACAGCTGTTCTTCCTTATAGCACCTCTGGGTCTCCTAGCAGCAGTGTTCCTCTTGTCAGTGGTTAAGCATGCTGTGGTGTATCTGGTGGCCAAGTGCAAAGGCTGTAGCAGGAGCATCAGGAGTGTCAGGAGTGTCTGGCAAGATGCGTCTGTGCTGCTGGTCGCCAAGCTGCCTGTTATGTGCATAGTGGTGCTGTTTTTTGCATACCCATCTCTCGTGCGAGTCTCCTTAGGCTTTTTTGCATGCCTACCCCTAGACAATGCAGATGCAGCCTCAGACCCTTACCCAGAGTATGCCATTGCCAATGCTAGCCAGGGTTATTGGGTGCATGCGATGCAGCAGGCCTGTTGGGAGGGCTGGCACCGTAACTGGGCGGCTGGGCTTGGGATACCCTGCACCCTGCTCTTCTGCTTAGCTGTGCCATGTGCTTTGATAGGCAGCATGGTGTGGAACAAGAAGAGGCTCAATGAACGCAGCTTCCGCTGCCGCCTTGGCTTCCTGTACAGGAACTTCAGGGAGAGTAGGTGCTGGTGGGAGGGGGTGTTAGCGGTTCAAACCATGCTGCTGGTGTCTATAGCAGTGTTCCGGTACACTTTGGGAGGCTACTTCTCCATGCTGCTTGTTAATGTGATGTTTGGTACAAGTGCAGCCTTGCAGCTCCTGTTCAAGCCTTTTGCCTCACCTAAGCTCCATCGCCTGCAGTTGTCAGCAACAGGCTGTCTGTACGTAACCTCCTACTTTGCTTTGTCGCTGTTCACGGTGGATATTGATAGCCCCTCAATGTATAAGGAGGTCATTGGTTGGGTGGTTCTGCTTGTCAATGCTTGTTTCTTGGGCTGGTGCTGCTTCCTGATCCTAAGGGAGTCACAACCAATGGTAGCGCGCTGGGCAGCTGCTGTGCGGCTCTGGCTCTGGAAAAGGGCCCCTAAAGCTCTCAGGCGGTTTATGCCAAGCAGCAGCTGTAGTCAGGTGCTGCAGGGGCAGTCGTGTGATGCAGACCAGGACCATGAGGCAGCATATGCAGAAGCAGTAGCAAATGGCTTGGTCTTAGATGGAGATGGTGATGACTCCCAGGGTAACAAAGTAATAGCTAACCCTCCAATAGATGTCAGCTCGCTACCTAATGTTTGAGGTTTTGCTAGCTGGGCCCCTTCTTTGTTGTTGGGGAGGAGTTGTGAGAGCTACTTGAGTGGTCGTCCAGCCTTTACTTTGGCAAGGGCTTTTGGGTGTGCATTTGTCACCTGTCTTTTCTGTTTGAGAGCTTTTAGATGGTACCATGAGCTTTATCAAATGATGCATCTCGAAAAGGAGGGTGTCACCTCGCTTTGCAAGCTGTTGTTACGAGTTCAAGGCACACTGTCATCTGTCCTCCAAGCTGTGGAAGTGAGGGTGTGAGAGGATGGGTCCAAGTCAAAGCGCCAGTGTTTGTGAGTACTGTGAGATGGACAAAGAAGCTGGGCTTGCCTCAATAGTGGCAGCGCCCTTCTCACTCCATGCATGGATTAAACTTCAATGACGGTGTGGGTTGCTGCTTCCTTTACCATGCAATCATACCAAAGCTTACAATGGCTTAATGTTGTCCAACCCTTGCTAGCTGGGCTTCTTCTTTACTGGTTGTGCAGCACGAGAGCTTTCTTTGAAGCATTTGTGGCACCATGTGGGGACCCTGCTATTAAATTGAGGCGAATTCTGGGGTGTGCATGGAGCCCCTGCCTTTTTGGGCTTTTTGCAAGGTAGCTGTTGAGCTGGCATCAGGCGTGTAGGGTCTGTCTCCAATTCCTGAAGGCTGCCATTGTATAAGTCCAAGGGCATACAGCTATCAGTTCTTTCAACAGTGTATGTGGGAGGTGTAATGAAGAAAAGGCCAGAGCTGTGAACATTATCGTGTGCAGGGAGAAAGAAGCTAGGCCTATTTGCATGGTGGCAATGCATAGGCTTGACGGAGAACGCACATGGGGGTGAACTTGCATGATTCACTGTTGGTTGCTATTTGCTATCATGCTCGTCTTCCTCCTCTTGCTGCTGCAGCTGCTTACAGTACTGCTACATACTATTCATACATTTCATTATGTCATGATGGAAGACGTAGGGAAGAGAGAAAGATCTGCACGAGGAGACCGTGTATTGTTCCCCAGCGTGGGATTGTGGGAAGGGTTTAGTTGGTGTAAAAATTACACAGATCCCTTACGGCCTTACCATTATATGATATGCTATAGCAAGAAGTGCATAGGCCGCGCACCTCAAGTGTAATAGTAGTCTTGTCCTTCACAGCATATGTTTCAAGAGAGTTCTCAACCTCTTGCTTTTGGCAGACTGCTGAGGGGGCTAGCAAGCATTGCTGGAAGACTGTTTGGTGCAAATGCCTAGAGTCCGAACGACTCACCCCTGACTGTTGCAGTACCCTTGGTGTCAGATGATTCTTTGAGACACAGCCAGTTTTGCAAGAGTTAAGTTGGGGCATTCACATTTGATTGGTCAGGCTCATGTGCTGATTTGGTCGCATGCAACTGAGATGCATCATTGCTATTGATGAACAGAGAAATATGTGGTGCTTTGATTTGAGTGCCTTTGGAGCGCTCCAGCCATATTCATTGGCCATATGTGAGCCATGGTTGATTGATCACATTATTAGGCCCTGCCATCCAGGATTATGTTTCATTATCACAGACATATGCAGGACCGTCTTTGCCTTGTCTTCACCCGAAAGGTCTGATACTGAACTGTTGCAGAGTCTGAGAGGTTGCATGAGTGACCGCTGCATTGGGCAGCTGCTGGTGAAGAATCCTGCAAACAGCTATGCTCACTATGCGGCATACTACTGGCATTTCATGGCACAGCTCTGCTTCCTTGCATGTGTGTCTTTACAGGCTGGCCACGTCAATGCTACTTGCATGCTTGCTGGAAGTTTTGTGTAGTACTGCTGCATTGGTCATGTGCTGCGTGACCTTGAGTTACCTATTGGACAGGTGGTTTCGTGCCTGATTGATTGATCGGGTGAATGTTGCATGGGGTTGGGTTGCATGTGTTTCCCATGCATCATCCTCGAAGGTGTTAAATCCATCCGTGTCCTGGAGAAGTACTTCGCCCCCATCCTAGTCGGCCTGGCCCCAGCACTCCTAACCTGGGCACTGACCTCTGCTGGAGGTTTAGGTCCTATGCTCAGCAGCCCTAGTCAATTCAGCCCTGGAATGCCAAAAGAGGGACAGTTCTGGTCTGCATTCTTCCCTGCTGTAAAAGGAAGTTTTATTGAGGCGAGGTGGCTAGCAGTCGGTTACTAGTCAGTCCCTGCTGTAACTGCCAATGTTGGGTATTGGGCTACCTTTAACTTGAACATCCCGGATTTTAGCAGATATGCGGTCAGTCAGAGGGCACAAGCAGTGGGCAGGCCTTGGGGCTACCCTTCTTCATGGCACTGTTCAGCTTCATAGGTGGGTGCTGACACCATGGCTTGTGATATGATCACGCGTACATTGGGATTCAACGATGTCCTGCACAGAACAATTTCAGGAGTAAGGGATCACATATATCCACAACACACCTGAAGAGAGGGTTGAGAGGAAGGGCAGCTTGTTATCTTAAATCCACCCCTGAGCATTCAGGGTCCACAAGGGTCTAAGGCTTACCAGTCTTCACACGCTTGGATATCTATACATAGTCTGGCAGAGCTACTTACACAGATGAGCAACACTGTTGCAAATGCGTATAGATTAATTGAGGGGCTAAAGGCTGATGCAAAGGAGCAAGCAAGGGCTGCATCGGCATGTTGGACTAGATTGGCATTAAATTGGCATGTTGTGCATAGCAGGTTCTGCGGTGTCCAGAACTTGCTGCTGTGCGTGTGCACTTGCTTGCTTGCATTAATTTGAATCATTAAGTTTTCATCCCCGGAAGCTCACCAATGACAGAGCAGCACCCTGCAAGATAAGACTGATGTCCATTTATATGACGTTGGGGACTTCAGGCTCCTAGTGTAGCACCAAGTAGAGGCTTTGAAAAAGCCAGCAATACTGGCTGACACAACTAGTGTCCGTAAGCCTTATATGTCACCCTGTTAGTCGCTAAGACCATGTTACTCTGTTCTGCTGCTGCTGCTGTTCTGGTGTGCTGCAGGTCTTGCTGTCACTAGTGCCACCGTAGTGATATATGGCACCCCCATCATGGACCCAGTGTAGCTGCTGGGGAGACTGGAGCAGCCACTAGCAACTTGTGTTTCGCTCTTTGGTAAGTAGGGCTTCAAGCGTCAGAACATCCACTGGGTTATGTGCCAGGCATGCCACTGACAATTGTACTTTAGTATCATCAGGGGTTCTACTGTAAGTCATCCTTAAGCTCAGGCCGGGCGGGCAGCAGTCTTAGGGAAGATGCACTCCACCCTGGTGGTCAGTATTGGCCAAGCAAGCCCCCTTTTTTGATGTGTCTTACTAAGTAGTGGGTCTGCTGGATCAGCCAGCATGGCAGCCAGAGATTGCACAGGGCTTGTATAGTACCAGCACCCTGTGGGAAAGGCTGTAGCAGCACATGTGCACATTACCATGTACGATGACCTTTGTCCCTGTGAGATGTCCGTGGTGTGTTTGGCTACATGATGGCGTTGCAAGGTTATCTGTGATTCTAAGATAGGACATTGCCAATGATATATGTACCATGGTCACTCCTCCACACCTTCATCATTTGACAGTCAGGGGAACCAGAGCAATTTATTGACCAGCAGTTGCTGCCATCCTTTGGCTCCCTGTCTTGCAGGGCTTGTGCTGGCCATACTCACCACCAACCTGCTAATGTGGTTGCCCCAGCGAATGCCTTTGTCAACCTGTCCCCAGCCACTTTCAGCTTCAATGCAAATGCTCTCATTACTGCTCTGCTGGGTGTGATCATCCAACCATGGAGACTAATGGCATCATCAGGTATGGTTGGTGGGCTGAACCCATTTGTTGCTGTGGTACATGCTTGTCTGCCATCAACCTCTTAGTATGTGCTATCATATGAATCTCAGCATGTGAAACAGCCTTGGTCAAGGATGGTTGCTGCAACAGCTGTTGCAGTGTATTGGGTGCTTTTCCAAGGTAGATGCATTCATAGAAGTGACTATTAGACTGCGATGAGACAGCACATCCTGGACGAAGAGTGACAACAAATTGTTTGCATAGACTGGAAACAGCAGGAAATGTTACTGGGCCCTATGAGCCCTACCTATAGTTTGCAGTTAACCTGTCACATTGCACATACAGGCTCACAGCCCTTGCTCTGTGCTTCCAGGGCTCTTCATCTAGCTTAGGTGCCTGCGCATTGGGCTTTCTTGCTGCTGTCTACACGCGTTGTCAGGTGGCTTTGTAAATTGGCTGGTTGGGTATTCGGCCTTGGTGGGCCCCATGCTTGGGGTGGTGCTATCTGACTACTACCTGGTGCGAGGGAGGACGCTGCAGCTTGATGACCTGTACAGCAAAGATCCAAAGGGGCAGTATTGGTATCAGGTAGGCAGGGGTGGTAGGGAGATGAGCGCTGTGGTGGGTAGGCAATATCCCACAAAGATGGTGGGCATCTTCCTGGGATATGAACATTGAAGCAATCGCAGAAGCATTATGAGCGCTTGATATGTAGGTAGAGGGCAAGGGGCAATGGACTACAGTAGTGGTAGGAGGGTGGGTACTTGTGGATTGGAAGGAGGTCTATTGTGGTTGCAGGAAGGGGGGAGAGCAGAAGAGAGCAAATGAATGGGACAAGAAGTAACTGCAGGGGACGGCAGGGGACGAGTCAGCTAGCAGTAAATGAGACTTAGTGACCAGCAATAAGGCTACTGTGGATGTATGGGAGCATCATTGAGGGCACGCATGTACATTGCTTAGGACTTTCTTTCCTTAATCTTGGATACTTAAAGCCGCAGATGTAGCAGCGGCTGTGCAGCCTCATCACTCTGTAAACATCACTCTGCATATGCTTACTGACTTTTGAACTCCTCCAGTATACAAGGCATAGTTTCCTGCTTACGTAGCAGTTCCCCTGGATTCATGAGCAGGGGTGTTTGCATGTACTTCGAATCCTATTTTCTCTCAAACCGTCCGCTGCAATGCGTTTTCTGTTGTGTAGAGTGGCTGGAACGTTGCCGCTCTTGTGGCCGTGGTCGTTGGTGTCCTACCTTCCCTACCTGGCCTGCTAGCATCATGTGGAGTGACCAGCCCAGCCACTCCCTTCTTTAAGGCTGTTTATGATTGTGCCTGGCTTGTGGGAGTGGCAGTCTCCAGTGTACTTTATGCCGTGCTGATGGCAGGGGCCAGGCCAGCTGGAAGTGCTGGCACTGGACCAGCACGTTCTGCTGCTTAGTGAGGTGGGCTCGTTTATAGGGCAGCATCTGGCATTTTGGACAAACATTGTATGCTGCAAGGGGGCAGCCAGACATCAGCTGCTCATTTGGTGGAGTATATGAGTGCTCTAGCTGGAGTCGTGCACAAAATTTGCATGGTGTGTTTCTGTCGTTGTTTCAACCTAGCAGCCCTTTTGCGGTTGCAGCCGCCCTAAATGTTTGTTTGCTTTTCTGCAAATGGCAAGGGGCATGGCTGGCTGAGGAGGCCGGGGCTGGGGCAGCGATGAGATTAAGATGAAGTCCTGTAGTATCTCCTGGATTACTGCTATGGCGAGGAGGGCAGGTACCGGTGTGTTTGGTTGTTTAGACATGGCAGCCCGCTTGCGGCTGCTACACCTTAACATGTTTGTTTGTTTGTTTAAGGTGGACAGCGGCAGGCAGAGGTAAATCCGGCTCGTCCCCAAGTCCACGAGGAGTGGTCGTGCCTCATGCCAGCACTCATGCTCATACTTAGGCGGGTTCGTTGTAGTATCCTCTCTTTGGGAGCCCGTGGCTGGTCCGAAATCTGGGTGGCAGTGTGTTAATCGGTAGGCTGGTGGTATGAGAGATCTCCCTGTCAACTTCCAGAGCTGCAGTTTAGGCTAGTCAGTATGCGCATGAGTATGCGGTGCGTGAGTCTTGTACTGGCAAAGCCATCGCCGCAGTTCACCACAGGGAAAGCAAAGCCACTAACACAGATAGAACCAATAAAGAGTGCTTCGTATGATGCGCAAGTAATTACCAGTGGGGGCGGCGGCAACGCGGAAAGTCTTCTCGGGTGATTTTACTGTCGTAACTTCAGCATGGCAAGCAACCGAGCAAGCCCGAACGCATGAAAACACCCAGTGGTCATCAGGCCTACATGCATCTACAAGAAGCCAATTCGTAGCCAGTTCTCAGCATATGCACGCATGCCATTAGTTGGTTCCCAGCTGCGGCACCAAGCATGCAGTGAACCATTTCCAGCACAACGGAGTCGTACTGCAGGCTACCAACAATCCAACTGAGTGTCCAGAGACACACTAAACACGAACTGAGATCGAGAGCTCCCAAGCATGATTCAAGCAAGTACAGGCTGCAGCAACCACTACACTTTTTGCTAAGGCATATGGTTATGAAATGTCATGACGCAAAGCCGGGTAAGTCTCCCAGGCTCACTGCTGCACTTATCATACAAATACACTTAAAGAACCCCAGGGACTTGGTTTGGTATGCCTCCCTGCCTCGCTGCCAGATTCTTAACAGGAATCATTTCGAATATGCCATGCTGGAGCATGCAGGAGTCCAGCCCAGCCAACTTGACAGAGCATAGACTGTTTGATGATACCCGTCATCTGCCAATTCAACCCAATGTAATGTGACAACAGCATGCACCAATGGCATGGCTTGCAGATCGGTGCGTCATGGTACAGCCTGCAAAACTCTGAACGATATGATATCGGGCGTCAGTAACTGCTTGATCACTCGCTCCACCTGGATGGACCTAAAATTCATAATGCTCCGCGCTGGGCTCATCGATCAGCTCACAGGACAAGATATAGGTTTGGGGTGGTGGTTGCAACCTGCTTTGCTCGCTGTACGTACCCTGCTTTTCTCGCTTTCAGCACTGCATGACAGACTACCCTGCTTTTCTTGCTTGTCGCATCACTCTCCCCTGTTTTGATTACCTGTACCCAACCTCCGGCCCTTTGCCACCGCTGTCATACCCGCCATATAGCGTCCCACACTCACAGCCTATCAGATATAAGTTGCCATTCATGAAATAGTCTACTCAACTCTAGCTGCATTCCCAGCGAACTGTGGCCACAACTCAAAGTGCTGACATGACAGTCAACTGCTGCAAGGCACTCGCAGAGCCAAGTTACAATCTTTGCTGAAATGAAACGTGACAATATCCAGTCAATACTGCTACCACAGTCAGCTGCATCAGGCGTGAAAAGACAATGATAAGTTCCGCATAAGTTACGTTATTACAGAGTGTTTTCTAGTAGATTATGAAGTCGCGTTAGTTGGTCCACGCTAGCCATGTCAAAACGGCAGAAGCCAACCAGCAGTAGTGGGGGCTCCCAGCAGGCTGCTAGTATTAGCAAAGATGCTTATGACGACCTCCTCATTAGCAATGCGACCCTTAAGGCGCAGATGGAAACCCTGCAGGAGCAGGTGCGTGTGCTCACCGAGTCATTCACCGAGCAACTTGAACGTGCGAAAGCGGAACTTGTCGTTGCCAAGGAGGTCATTACGCAGCTGCAAAAGGAGAAGGCAGAACTTGATGCCAAAGTGACGGAAGCTCGGCGTCAACGCCCTGTGCCTGCTCCATCTGCTGCACCCGTCCCCGAGTCTGACCGAGTGGAGCGGCTTATGCGGGCTGCCAATGACTGCAAGGTGATTGTCTTCACTCGGGGTGCCCAAACCACTAGCACGGAGGTCTCCGCTAAGTTGCGTGCAGCAGCTGGCCTGCCTGACTATGCTGTTGCGGAAGCCTTCAAGGCAGGTTCGGTATGGTTCGTCAAGCTAATCAGCAGGACCTTCACCCTCACGGCGCTCCAGCGCTGGTACGCCTTCAAACAGCTGAGCGGGTGGGGTCTCGACCAAGCCCTTACCAAGCAGCAACAGGATGAACGGTCCACTCTGAAGCCACGTTTCCTGGAGCTCAAGACAGCAGGCGCTTTCCCACGGTGGCATGGAAGCGAGATCTTCGTGCGGGTGCAGGCTGGTGTACGACCGGCCACGCAGTGGAACCCAGCCCAGTGTGTGCCCCCTCGCCCAAGGGCCAACCCAGCAGCAACAGCCCCTGGCGCAGCAGCAGCACCCACAGCAGCAGGCCCAAGACCTACAGGCCCCACTCGGGTACGCAATCCCTCCCCTGCACGGGAAGGAGTAAGCCCAGCAGCAGTACCAGGATCATCAGCAGCTGCAGGGCCATCAGCAGCAACAGCAGCAGCAGCAGCAGGTACAGCAGGAGCTGGACCAGCAGCACCCACAGCAGCAGGAGCTTCTGGTAGCAACGGCCCCTTCCCCCCTCCTCCCCCTGGAGCTGTCCCTCCTCAGGCCGCTGCGCCGAAGTCAAAGCTGGCTTGAAGGGGTGGGCAGCCCACAGTGACTTCCCTGACATTGCTATCGTATAATGTCAATGGTACGTCACCCACCAAGATCCAGGCTTTTTTGCATTGGCATCATTTGTTTCGGCAGCATTCGGTGGTTGCATTGCAGGAGACCAGATCCATTCTTGCTGATCCCCTGCATGGGTTTCTATCACAGTCAATCAATCAATCAATCAAAACGCAAGACCAGCAATGCCAATGGCCAAACAAACCTAGGCCACAAACACATCACAGTCACATCGTCCATATGTGTGTTGTGGTCCTTCTTCACAAGGGACGGCTGGCCATGGTTTGGCCGTATACGTTCAGAACGACATTCATGTCCGGTATCAGGTTAAGTTACGAAAGTTATCTCCATATGTGATCTGGCTCCAATTCTCCACCGCTGTTGGTAGGCTCATTCTCGGTACGGTGTATGTTCCGCAGAACAGCACAGCAATGCACGAGGTGTATGACACATTATTGTCTGAAATAGGTGCCTTTCAGGCATCTGGAGCACAGGTGCTCTGCATAGGTGACTTCAATGCACATGTTGGGGATTTGGATGATAGGGGTTTAGATCCTTCTGGTCGACCGATTGGACTGGCATGCCGCCGTGGTCCTGACTCTCATGCGATGAATAGCTCTGGGCAATGTTTGATAAACTTTTGTTTGACCACTGGTACCCTCCTCTGTACAGGACGGGGCGCTGGTGGGGGTGTGGCTGTGCCGATTGTACCGTCTTTTACTGCTCGTGGAGCACAGACCCGCCCAGATCATTGTTTGGTATCAGCCGGTCTGCTGCCTAGGGTTCTGAACCCTGTTGTACTTAGTCATGTCCATGGTAGTGACCACCTGCCCATGTCTATGGGGCTTGCTATGTCATCTTTGGAGAGTGTGGGGTCTCCTTCTGCTTTTGGGCAAACAGAACCCATGGTGCGATTAGTGTGGGATGAGGCAAAGCGTATGGACTTTTATTCTGCACTTGAGACAGACCCAGCAGTGATTGCTCTGCTTGCAGATGCCCAAACAGCTACTCTATCTTCTGAGACACTGGATCAGTCTGTCCAGTTGCTTGGGCAGGCCCTTTTCCAGGCAGCCAAGGTGGTTGGGATGAAAATTCGTGCGGTGTCTAGCTCTTGTCGGCGTAAAAAGGTCCATCAGCCATGGTTTGATGATGAGTGCAAGGCCGCCGTGCGGGCCCTTCGTGGTGTGGCTGTCACAGCTGAGCAGACCAAGCAGCTTCGCAGTCTCTATCAGCGCAAGAAGCGTCAGCATGCAGGACAGCAATACTCCAGGTTTGAGCAGCTGTGTCGGTCTCAGCCCACATACTTCTGGAAGGCCCTACGCCGTGGCATTGCCCAATCCAGCCCTGTTGTGCCTACAGCTGATGAATTTGCCCAGCACTTTTCCAGCGTCTTCAGTGGGCCGCCTGTGAGGCCCCCCTTGCCATCCTTGGCACCTCCTACAACAGAAGACTTAGATGACTTGTTTGGGGATGATGAACTTCAAAGTGCCTTCAAGCGACTTAAACGCCGGGCCTCTCCTGGTAAAACAGGCCTCCCAGTGCCTGCTCTGGCTGCCTACCCTGTTCGATATTTGATACAATCCATTCTACGAGCTGTGCACTTAGCTGGCAAGGAGCCCGCTGAGATGAGTCTTGCCTTGTTGAATCCTATATATAAGCGTGGGGACCATTCTCAGGAGGTTAACTACCGCCCTATAGTGGTGTCCTCACTACTCCACAAGTTATATGCAAATTGCTTGGGTTCTGGGGTGTATGTGGCCCACACTCAGTACAGTCACCAGCATGGTGACATGTTCCCCCGGCAAGCAGGGTTCTTGCCTGATCGGAGTACCCTTCATAATATGTTTGTTGTGCAGCATTTGGCTCATCATGCGCTCACTACCAATCGTCTCATGTATGTGGTATTCTTGGATGTCTCGGCCGCATATGATACTACTGATCATGGCAAATTGGTGGAAACTCTCCTCCAGTTGGAGTTTCCCGAACATCTTGTGCGAGGGATTGCAGGCATGTACCAGGGTTTGCGCTATCAGGTGGTTACCAATGGAGTTGTTGCAGAGCCTTTCCATGTTGGTATTGGGGTCAAGCAAGGATGCCCCCTGAGCCCCATGTTATACAATTTGTATGTCCAGCCACTAAGTGGAGCATTAAGTGCACTTGATAAGGGGCCATGCTTCCCTGGTCTTCCTGGGTGCCATCCGGACTATCATTATGCTGATGATGCTGCTCTCATGGCAGAGTACCTCCCCGACTTGCAGGCTTTGCTGACCCATACTAATGTCGTGCTCGCTGCTCGCAATCTTAAGCTGTCAGTGCCTAAGTGTATCGGACTCGTTTTGGGTTTGCAGGCGGGAGCTCCAGTTGGTGAATGTTCTTTGAGTCTTGGTTCCGCGCCCCTTGCATCAGCTTCACCTACTGAGGGGACACGCTATCTTGGCCTAATTTATGACACAGCAGCCTCTGCGGGCACTATGGCAGCTCACAGGGCCTCCTGTTTTTCCTCTTCTTTTCATGCTGCTACTGCTCAGATGCGTGCGGTACCAGACTTTCCCTGTGCACTCCCAGCCTTCTTGAAATTGTTGCACACTGTTATGGAGCCAGCTGGTTTGTATGGGTGTGAACTCTGGGGCCTTCTATCTATTCCGGGTTTGTGGTCGTCTGGTTGGACCCTAGCTAAATTCTATAGCCTTACAGATCCTTTGGAGGTTAAGCGGTGCCGTCTGGTCCGTCAGTGGTTGCAGCTCCCTCAGTCTGTGCCTCTTTTGCCTTTGTTACATGAGCTTGGATCTGAACCTCTTGTGCATTGCTATGTTCGGCGTGCTGTTCGTTTTTATAACTGCCTTGTTGAGTTGGATGCTGCTTCAGTGTATCGAAGTGCTCTGCAACAGAACATTGATGATGCTCTCTCCACTCGCTCCCGTGCCCATAACTTTGTGGGGGCTCTTTTTCAGGTGCTACGGATCCTTTTGCCCCGTGAAGGTGGTCTTACTCGCACCTTGCGAGCTTGCCTGCCTTTGGATATTGATGGCATTGATGAGGCATTGCATATTCGGTACACTGAGCACATTCAGCGTCTGTCCCAGGTTGTCAATGGTCCTGGGTCCCGTACTGGTCTGTATTTCAGGGTTGTTGGTACACATGTTTTGGGCGTTGTCCCTTCTTTTTACTCATGTCGACTGTCTCATGGTGTGTTGGTACGTTTCTTGCGTTTTCGTCTTGGTTGCCATCATTTGCGTATCCATACTGGGCGTTGGCTTCCGCCCCTCCTTCCGCATTCTCAACGCACATGTTTGCGGTGTAGCTCCACAGTAGTTGATGATGAGGCGCATTGTTTGTTCATGTGTGAACACCCCACAATTGTTGAGGCTAGAGATTTGTTTCTGGCAGCTGTGGTTCCCCCCGTGGCCGCGTTGTCCTCGCTCAGGTATGCTGATTTCTGGGCACTGTCAGCCACTGGCTGTGTCCCTCTCTCGGCCTTGGTCAAGTATGTGGCCGTGTGTGTTCGTGTCTGTTGGTACTGCCATCAGTCCGGTGGTACTGATGTGGTGGACTTACCGGATATCTTGCTCCCGGCAGGTCAATATTTGGATCTGTTTGATTCGGAGTCGGAGACAGATGTTCCTAGTGATTCGTCTGATGAGGAACTGGTTGAAGTCTAGATAGCTACATGTTTGGGTATTCGCCTTGGTTGGTGTGCTGGCCGTCTTGGGTGGTACATATGCGGTGGACTTACTGGACATCCTGCTTGGTTGGTGCTCTGGATTGTGTTTGATTTGGATACACCCATCAGTCTCCTGCTGGTGATTTGTTTGCCGTGTCCGTAGTTGGATGTCTGCTTGGGTATTCCTCTTGCTTGGTGGTATGGATTCCATTGTTTTTGGACCCATCCGATGGTGTGTTTGGTCGTTTCGACCTAGCAGCCCTTTGCGGTTGCCGCACCTTAAATTTTTGTTTGTTTGTTTTGATGCCTCATACCTAAGGTACCAAGAGGCCTTAGAGCCCCTGGCTTCGGCTTTCTAAGCTGAACGCCTGAAAAGATCTATCCGATTGATTGAAGCTTAGCTAGCGTGTTGTTCGTATCGCGCTGCAACGGAGCCAGAATGTAGCCCAAACCGCTTGCCTTACAATCAGTACATCGCAACACAACTGCGGATCACTGCTTGCTCACTGCCTTGAGGTGACTCAATAAACACCTTCAAAGGAACACGCCACCACAAACCACACACTTCCAGAAAGAACCAGCCGCCAGACGGCTACAGCCACAACAGCCAATTACCAATTACTGGCTGGTTCTTTTCACTATGACTCAACTGTTCTCTTAATTACCTAGCTGTACCTTGCACTGGAGTGCCAGCTAACATGTGGCGTCATGGAGGATGATAAAAACATCCTGATGCTTCCACCAACCTGCTAACAGTCCTACTGGCCATACATGCACACGGTAATGCACAGCCAAAGCATAGACAAGCACAATACCCTTGCATCTAGAGATACTGTTGCCAGTGACCAAAAGAGGGAGGTTGGGTGGGCCAAAAGAGCCTATGCCAAGCCACAACCATGCAACTACATACTTGCTGTGGCCAAACACTGGCAAGAGAGGGTAGCAGTGCATTTATACACGCAATGCAATCAAGCTACGCAGAGGATCTCTAAACACCATTGTGTCACTATACAGTCACTGGAGCTGTAATTACGCCCAGTGCTACAACTAGGCACTCAGGCGCTTTCTGCAGATCTGCATTGAGAGGCTAGGCATGCAGGGGGCCTGCTTTCTATATTACTTGCATTTGACAGGACCCCTGCTTGCTTCTGCATGGTTCGCAGTGTGCATAGCCCAGGTGCCCCTCAAACACGTTATGTGGTTCTTTGTATTTGGACACGGCATGGTGGCGCTGTAAAGCATATGCATGGTGCATGGATTATCACAAGTGCATGGTGCCTCCCTGCATGGGTCTTGTCAGGGCTCCTGAGTGGATCCATGTAAATTGAACCTCAGCCAAATCAAAGCATATCCAATCACAAACAGCCAATCTGGCACTTATCGCCCACACTTCACACTGAACTTCACGCTTATGGCCAAAAGCAAGTGACACGTGGCAAGCTAGGCACTGTACCGTGCTCGTAAACACACAGGCGCCCACATTCCACATGCCCATCGGATACAACTGTCAGTCACGGAAGCCAAAGGGCCTAACAGCCTCTTGTGCAGGGCTTGGGTTTAGGCTTGGGGCCAGTTGTTGGCTGTTTCGCCAACGTTGCCAGCTCATTGTAAGCTACAGTGAGAGCAGGGGCCTTGCCAGCATTTGTGGCCTGCACACAACCACAACACGCCAGTAGCAGGTCTGAACATGGTGGACAAGACCACTTGCATAATAAAGCGGCGCAGTCTGTGTATGCGGGATAGTGTACGTAGGGTAATTCACCAAACTACATGCCCAATGTATGCCAGCAGGGGTGTGAGGGTAACAGGAGCAACAGCAAAGTAGCAAAGAAGCTGACAATTGCCAACTTTTTTTCAAAGGGCACTTGCACTGCTAGGCTCATTAACACAGGAACTGGTCTGCCTTTCCATCAGTTTTAGAGTGGTACTAGCGTGTGTTGCCCACTATCGGGAGGAAGGATACCAGAAATTATGTCAGCAGCCGGTGCCTTTCAGCGCAATAGGTCAGCTCCCTGTTGCACACTCAAAGTGGCAAACCATTTGTATTGCTGTTAAACACCAATATTATCTAACCGGACAAACCCCCAGCTTCCACCCTGGGAAACACGCCCACTAATCTTGTCTTCATCCAGGTCCAAACCGACAACTTGGGAGATACGAAGGGGCTATTGTGTTAGTGCTAGATACAATAATACACAAGATATTTGGGTGCCTATGCCAGAGCTCATTCACAACATGTTGTTCACATGCTGTACAGTGAGCCCCGTCTCCAAAGCTCGTGCTGCGATCCTTGAGTACGTAGTAAAGCAAGATACTCGCAAGAACAAAGTGCAGAGTACAAGAGCCATGGCTGCTTAGACCCCACATGACTTTAGGGTGGGTTACAGAACTAACATGAATTCTCCTGGCCCTTCTCAATGGTGTTAGCTCCCGACATATTCAAAACGGTCGCATTCAATGCACCCATGACCGAAAAGAAAGCCCAAAGAGGGTTCTCTCACCTGTCCGATAGCTGATTGAGGGTATGAAAATGCTGTGCCTGCCATCTCTACCATTCCCAGGTGAGCAGCAGTGTCCTCATTGGAGGATGTTGCGGGTTCCAGCAGGACAGAGAATCCAGTGGCCAGCGCCAGGACCGACAGCACAGCAGGTTCAGCACGTCCCACCACCCTGATGGCATCCTGGTATAGCAAAAAGCAGCATCAGACGAAGTGTATCGGCCTTTGATCAGAGCAGAATTGGCACAACTGGCATGTATTGTGAAGGACTGCTGCCTCTCAGCAAGCCAGCATAACAGGGGTTTCGGGGTTAAGGTGGCTGTACAAATGGAACAGACTCGGCTCAAGCTGTGAGGCGGCACTATTGAAAAGGCCAAGCAAACCCTGCTGCTATATTGAGGGGACTGGCGGGTCCAGCTAGTGTGTACGGTTGGCACTTGAGCAGGTAGCGGCAAGCACGACGGGAGCCAAAAGGTAACGCAGCTGAGAACTTAACGGCGTCTCACCTTTCCCGCCTGGCAACGGAAAGGCCTAGCTCGCTGGGCCCTAGGGGTGGCCCCATGTCGGGCGAAGATGCCCTGCTGAGCGCACTTTGCCGCGCTGGGGCTTGCAGAGTAGTTTTTGAGCATGACAGCAGCCTTCATCTCGAGCTGGAGTTACGTTATGTGCACAGTGATAACTTCTTGGACCGTCCTAACCCTGACACTGAAGCAGGTTGATGAAGCAGGTTGATGAGCAGAGCAGCGATTGTCACTTGACTCCTGGTGGCACGAAGCTGTAAGAGCGGCCTCCGGGATACCACCATTTGCTTGATGTCCCCTTTATAGGACATCCAAACCTGGTGACATGGACGCCCAAGCTTCCACCCAGTATCCCCGCCGAGAGATGAAACTGACACGATGTACACTCACGACACAGTCAGTTTGTAAGTGTTTTTACCGAGCCCGCCGGGGTCGGACGCGAGAGAGATCCTGCGGCCTTGCAACATGGAGCTTAACTTCAAGCAGATGAGAGGTGCAGACTGAGATCAGGTGACAAGTATCAAGATGAGCTGTTGTTAAGTGGGCTACCACGCTCGGAATGGACCCCACTGTGTAACTGAAGTGAACGCTGCGTTCTTGCCTGAAGCCGCTTTCCTGCCTCTTAGGATTCGATATCTACATCTTTGCAGACCTACACAGGCTCGCTGATGAAGGCCTTGCTCCTGGCACATATATGCATAGCTTTAGCCACAGCCTTGGCCTGGGTGACTCATCCATGTCAAGCTCTCCCCCTGTGCGTGCTGACCATCGATGGACCTAGAGAACTTGGCCGCCGATCCTCACAGTTCACCTGCACCGGAGGAAGTATCGTCGCAGACATCCATCAAGAGCTTCTGAAAGTAGTATCCGTTAAGGGTGTCGTGCTCAAGCGGAACTGTGCAAGCACTAGCAGGGCCTGCCTAATAACAATTTGCGGTCAAAGCAGTGCTGTGGTTCATGCTAATGTTAGTGGATTGCAGAGAGTCGGACACGATACTGAGTCGATTCTCTGCCTCAGAGGAAGATCAAAAATCACATTCAGGACACCAATATTTAGAGCCAACTATGGGACTGGAATCCACACCTCAGAACGGTCCACCGCCATCATACAAGGTGGCCTTTTCCTGAACAACACAGCACCTGGAGGGGCTGGTGTTTTTGCAGCAGGGATCTCTACTGTGCTTATTGACAATGCCACATTTGTCAACAACACGGTTGATGGTTGGTATTCTGGAGGTGCCATTTCCACAGATGATGAGGCGTCTGTGTTCATCAACAATACATTGCTCAAGTGGAACAATGCTTTGTTGGTAAATAGTGGTGGTGCCATAACTCTGCACGGAAATTCAACTGTTCGCCTGGAGGACAGTACACTGACAGAGAACACTGCCGAAGGGGCGGGTGGGGCTGTAGCTGCATATGATCAATCCCATCTTGTCTTATCAAGGGGCAGCAAGGTCGGCCTTAATGTGGGTAGCTTGAATGGATGCGGTGCAGGTATCCTTTTGACTGGTGAAAGCACCATGTTTGCCGAAAATGCTTCTTTTGTAAGCAATCGCAATGACGGTGGCAATGGTGGAAACCTATGTCTGCAAGAGAAGTCCTCTGCTGTTATCTATGGATGCATGCTGAGCCATGGGTGGGCCAGCTTTGGAGGAGGTGGGGTCTTCATGGAAGGCGCGGCTTCTGCATCTATTTATGGCTCCATCTTTCTCAACAACAGTGTAAGAGCCTTGGAAAATGCTTCATTTGTTGTGGAAGAAAGCAAGGTGCTGAATGGCACAAGCGATTTGACCTACAGCAGCTGTGGCCTTGAAGTTTATGATAGCAGTCGTGCAATTGTCAAGACGACTGCAGTTTCTGGCATCATTTCTCCAAAAGGAGGCCAGGGGTGTGCTTTGGTAGCATCTGACAGTTCCGTCCTTGTCCTCCAGGACGTGACGGTACGCAATAATCATGCTACTATTGGGGGAGGGCTTTATGCAAGAGGTGACTCCAATGTGTCTATCCTTGGCAAAACCATTTTTGAAGGCAATCAAGCAAGCTCAGGCAGTGACATGTACATAGGCTCAATTGTGAACTTAACTGTCTCGCCAGACAGCAACATTGACGTGTACAATGGTTCCAGTGTGTATTGGATAAGGAGTGTTTGCATCTCGGGGGAAATGATGGATGTCAATGGCTACTGCCAAAAATGCCAGCCATCCACATATAGCTTTGATCCCACAGGTGCAAACCCCTGCCAAGGGTGCCCTGAACATGCAATGTGCCCTGGAGGAGATGCCATCAACCCTCTCCCGTCCTATTGGCACTCCAGCAGGTACAGCAGCCAGATCCACAGATGCCCACATGTTGATCAAGTGTGTGGGTACAATGCCACGTGTGCAGCTGGTTACGCTGGTAACCTGTGTGGTGTGTGTGAGACAGGTTATGGCTCAGACGGAAGCTTTGCATGTGGGAAGTGTATGTCAGTGGGAGCACAGTGGGCAGCATATGTATGTGCGGTGGTTGTGGCAGTCTTGTTGGTTGCATATACTGTGCATGCCACTTGGCAAGACAACCAGGATGGGGACCAGACGGTGCGGCCCTCTGACATGCTGAAGTTGGTCATTTTGTTTCTGCAGTACCTGGTTATCATTGGCAGCTTGGCAGTGCCTTGGCCAGAGTCCCTCCCATCCTTCTTCAAGTTCCCAAAGTTCATTTTTGGGGCATTTAGTGGCCAGATAGTCTCCCTTGACTGTCTGCTCTCTGGATTGTCTCAAGGCATTAATGCTCCTGTAGCAGTGCAGGGCCAGCTTTTCTTCCTTATCGCACCTCTGGGTCTTCTAGCAGCAGTGTTTCTCTTGTCAGTGGTGAAGCATGTTGTGGTGTATCTGGTGGCTAAGTGCAAAGGCTGCAGCAGGAGTGTAAGGAGCAGCTGGCATGATGCTTCTCTATTACTATTTGCCAAGCTGCCTGTTATGTGCATAGTGGTGCTGTTCTTCTCGTACCCATCCCTGGTACGAGTCTCGTTAGGCTTCTTTGCATGCCTATCTCTAGATCTTGCAGATGCAGCTTCAGACCCCTACCCCCAGTACGCCATTGCCAATGCTAGCCAGGGTTATTGGGTGCCTGCAATGCAGCAGGGCTGTTGGGAGGGCTGGCACCGTAGCTGGGCTGCTGGGCTTGGCATACCTTCCACCCTATTCTTCTGCTTAGCTGTGCCGTGTGCTCTGATAGGCAGCATGGTGTGGAACAAGAAGAGGCTCAATGAGCGCAGCTTCCGCTCCCGGTTTGGCTTCCTTTACAGGAACTTTAGGGAGAGTAGGTGCTGGTGGGAAGGGGTGTTAGCTGTTCAGACCATGCTGTTGGTGTCTGTAGCAGTGTTCAGATACACCTTGGGAGGTTACTTCTCCATGCTGCTTGTTAATGTGATGTTTGGCACAAGTGCAGCATTGCAGCTTCTGTTTAAGCCATATGCATCTCCTAAGCTCCACCGCCTGCAGCTGTCAGCAACAGGCTGTTTGTTTGTTACCTCCTACTTTGCTCTGTCGCTGTTCACGGTGGACGTGGACAGCCCCTCCATGTATAAGGAGGTCATCGGTGTGGGTGTTCTGCTGGTCAATGTGTGTTTCTTGGGCTGGTGCTGCTTTCTGATTCTAAGGGAGTCACAACCAATAGTAGCTCGTTGGGCAGCTGCTGTCCGGCTCTGGCTCTGGAAGAGGGACCCTAAAGCTCTCAGCCGGTTCGCGCCAAGCAGTATTTCTGGCCAGGTGCTGCAGGGGCAACTTTGTGATGGAGACCAGGACCATGAGGCAGCGTATGCAGAAGCAGTAGCCAATGGCCTGATCTTGGATGGAGATGAGGATGACTCCCTGAGTAATAAAGTAATAGCTAATCCTCCAATAGATGTCAGCTCTATGGCTCATGTTTGAGCCTTGCTAGCTGGGCCCCTTCTTTGTTATTGGGGAGGAGCGATGAGAGCCATGAGAAAAGAGCTGTGTTGTTGTCTCCAGCTTTGACTATGGCGCGAGCTTTTGGGTGTGCAAAGCCCTTGTCATTTGGGTTTGAGATCTTTGGATGGTACCCTGAGCTTGCAGCGTGCATGTGAGAGAGGAGGGTATCACCTGGCCCTGCAAGCTGTGATACAATTCCAAGGCATACTGTGATCAGTCCTCTAATCAATGCAAGTGAGGGGTGTGCGGTGATGGGCGCCAATTAAGTTGCCAGTGTTTGTGAGTAGTATCAGACGGTGAAAAAGCCTATGTGCACGATGGCAGTGCCCATCCCATCTTAAGAAACCCTATGCATGGATTGGACTTGCATGACATTATGGTTTGCTGCTTCGATTACCATGCACTAATACCAAAGCTTCCAATGGCTAAATGTGTCCAACCCTTGCTGACTGAGCTTCCCACTTTGGTTGAGAAGAGGGAGAGCTTCCTGTGAAGGATTCGGCAATGGTCATCAGCGAATAATGTGGGGAGGGTTTTGAGGTGTATGTGGAGCTCCTGCTTTAGGGCTTTGATCGCTTCTGGCTGGTAGGTGGTAGTGAGCTGGCAGCATGCATGTAGGGTTTATCTTCAAGTCCTGCACTGCACTGAGGCTGCCATAGTTGTTTCAGTGCATACAGATATCAGTTCTTTCTGCAGTGTATGTGAGAGCTGTGACAGAGATGGGAAACAATGTATGCTGCCAGAGGTTGTCAACATAACCGTGTGCAGGGAAATAGAAGCTGGGCCAAAGAGGCCTCTTTGCATGATGGCAGTGCTGAATTTGACTTCAGGGAAACACACACATGAGAAAAAGCTTGCATGAGCCCATGTTAATTGACGATTGCTATCATGCTCCTTCAAGTATACACAGTAGTCTTGTGCATCACAGGATGCCTCTTACACTCAGCTTTATCTGGGACCTTTTGCTCTCTTGACAGACCGCCTAGGGGTTGCCAATAAGGGTCGCTCTAAGACTGTTTGGCCCACATGCCTACAGTTATACCTATAGCCCTAAAACAATGGCTCATCACTGACTGTTGGGGGATCTTTGGTGGCAGCCGTTGCTTTGGCAAAGTCGGGCTACTTCTGCAAGAGTTAATCTTGGGCCTTGTGGCTTGGGGCACAGATAGCTTCAAAGATTTTAGTTTGGGCAATGGATGTGCATTTAATTGGTCAGGATCATCTGCACATGTGGCTGCATGCATCGTACATGCCCCAAAGTCCCATTCACATTTTGTGTTGCATTTAGTTGAGAAGCTGCTCCAGCCATACGTATTTGGTCGTATATCGTTAATCTATGCATTGGCCATATAACATTGGTCATTGTTAAGCCCCCCCCCCCCCCCATTTGATGATTATCATAGTATGGTATGCATGCCGGCCCACCTGGGTCTTGTCTTCACCCAAAAAATGTTCCTGAAGTGTTGCATGGTCACTGTGGGACCCATGGGCAGCTGCTGCTCAAGTGAAGCAATTGCAAGTAACTGAGCTCAAATGTTTGATATATTTAATATTGATATATCATGTGCATACTACTGGAAACTCATGACACACCACTGCTTCCTTTATATGTATCTCCGGAGGCTGGCCATGTCAGTGGTACTTGCATACTAGCTGGACATGTGTGCTGTCAGTCATCTTATGCAAGTCCTCAGCAGCTGACAGTAGTGAATGAGCTATGGGAGTATTAGAATGAGAGGCTACCTAAGGGCTTCATTAACAACGACTGACAGACAGCACAATACCTTGTAGGGGCTTTTGAGGTGCCCAGTGCTATGTGTGAAGAGGTATGGCGTGTTGGTTGCCTGTTGTTCTCAAGATGTTGCATGGAAAGATGGTACAAGGTAGTGCTCGTCGGATATGCGTACACGGCCAATTGAGTGATTGTTAGGTCTCCACTATTAGCATTGGTCATGTGTTGAACGGCATTGGATGGGATGGTCCTTTACCCGGAGCTGGTTTTATTGAATCTCGTACCTGGGTCTAATTGTTTGATAAAGTCTTGCATGGGCAGGAGGTGGGTTTGATTTGTTGCAGGGTTCTGACATGCAGACCAGTTTGGGATTCAGGGTCTTGCACTTGCAGTGTCCATGGGTTGAGATGGCCAGAATGGGCCTGGTGACATTGACCGCGACGATTTTTCAATACATTCTGTCAGGTGATGAAGAGAATATGGAGGATGTTATCCAGTATTTCAAAAGTTCCTATCCAGCCTCTCAAAGGACTTAGTGTGCCTGGCATAACATTATCGGACGGATCGATTCTGGTGTCAACATGGAGTGTGGCCAACTTGTGCAGGAAGAATCTGAATGCTTTTGGGAGGTCTTGCTTGATACAACCCAGCGCTTTTGGATCTCAGTTTGGTGGCCAGTAATGAGTGCTAGGATGCTATGGTGATTACATGGTGCTAGGATGCTATGGTGCTGCATCAGGACCCAAGGCTAGTGATTCAGATAAGTACTCGACCTAGCAGCCCTTTGCGGTTGCCACACCTTAAATGTTTGTTGTTGTTGTTACTCTCAAGGCGGCCCTCCTTGAGTGTTAGTTCTCAGCTCTTGCATTTCTCGTACCTAGCTTGCTGCATCATGTGCTCGTATGTCCTGTCCATTTTGTTATGCTCATGATCTCTTTTGTTACTTAGACATGCAACTAGCTTAGTGCCTCTGTGTAGATTGTATATTGTAAGGTTTAGTGTCAGGGCTGTGCTACATGGAGTGTTTGGCAAGTTTTTCGGCCGTACGGAACCATAGGACTGAGTAGTCACCGACTTCTAGCCACCCCGCCTCAATAGAACTTCCTTTTACAAGGGGTGGAGACTTTTTGATGAGATATGATGAGGCAAATTTGGAAGGTGGACCTCAGCACTAATGAAGATGGGGGAACCTGAGCTCCCATCAGGCTAGTGCCAGGACTTGTCATCGTCGAAACAATGTTTGACATATCTTGTGAAACAATGGCACGATACGGCGTGTTGATTCAAGAAGCTGCTGGTGTAGTCGTGATGGCATATTGACAGGACTGGTGCCAACAGCGCAGTGGGCCAAGATGGCAGATTCTCAGGAGTCGAGGTGCGTCTGCAGCACCTCTGATTGAGTTACGTCCAGCGATACATTTGCTCCGGGCACCAATAACGAGGGTTATATAACCACCGTCCCAGCTCAGCCCACTAAGCGAAATATAGGCCTCTTTTTAAACTGCACGGCCAAGACAGCTTCGGGGCTGTAGAATGATAGGATCATCCTTTCCTGGAACCAGCTATACAGCAAGTTGACGTCTCGGTGCTGCTGTCGTCGTCACTGGTCGATGCACCGGCAGGGTCAACCAATGGGCATGTGGTGAAAACGCGCACGCTTGCTCAACCATCCCCCCATACATAGCTCCGGAGGTTGGGTACAGGTAAACAACTCCATCTGCACTTCTGCAGGATGCCGATGATGAGTGGCTAGTGACACCGGAGTGACATCAGTGAGTCACGCCCGTTTATAAATCATGTATGCCTCGGCTGAGGACTCAGGCGGACGGGGCACGGGACCCTGAGCACATGGCTCGTATGCATCAGCAACCTCTTCCTGACACTGGCTCGTCAACTAGCTTCTTGAGACTTTCAAAACAGGTGTGTGAAGCCCATGGATCGAGGGGGTGTCTCGTAATCCTTGACAAGTGTGTGCCGCACTGCCGTCATATTTGCCGGCATAACAATCCACAGCAACCCTACAGACCCGCCTAAGAACGGCCACATACGTGAGATGGACTGAGCCTGCTTATGCACAAAGTGCCACCATGAAGTTTCTACAAAAAGATGCCCCTCTATCCCTTTTGGTGCGGTTCCCATGCGACAAAGCTGCAATCAAGTTCCACCAACCACAAAGAGCTTCCTTCCTGAGCACTTTACCATGTACTGCATGCCACCATGCCAACTCTGGCGTGCTCCTAAAGACAGCGGCCAACAGGAGCGCACATCTCCTTCAAGTGCCCACAATGCATTGGTGCCTGTGCTGCGTGCCCCAAGAGTGCATGCTTGTCCCCACACGAGAGGGTCAGGCCTCAACTTCCCCATGTATTAGCTTCACGCACCTCAACCCCTGCCAGCCTGAGAATTATACATGCCTCGCCTCCCAAACTAGCTGCCCCAGGGACGCCTTTTCAGGCACAGAGCATGAATGTCCTTTATATCAGCTGGCTACACCCTTCTAACAGAAGTCCAAACCTTCCAACCGCTGCACCAACAAGAGTGGCTAGCAATCAGCCCATTTGCACACACTGGCACACATGAGGGAGAGGCCAGCCATTCGACCCACAGCTATACATAGTAAAAACTGCGAGCTGGCTACCCGTAACAGCACGGCTACATCATCACAGCAGCACCCAGTAGGCCAAGGACCCAAAAGCCCTGCTGTACATTAGCAATGGCAGAAGCCAAAACAGGCCCCTGGCCACAGGCAAGGCAAGGACTCTGCGCTTGGAACACGCCAGCAGCCGAGAACAGCAGGGCTGGAGACAGCAACAGTGGGCAGGATGAATGGCCCCTGTGCTTGGTAGACCTGGTGCTACAGCAGCAAGCTGCAAAGCCCCAGGTGGGGCTGCATGCGTATTCGCAGAACACTGCTGCTGAAGCAAGGCATCAACTGACGCATCAGCAAAGATGCTTTGCAGCTGCTCCTTTACGTGCCTGTTTGGCCACCCTGGCCCCTCCCTCCTCCTCCTCCACCCCCCTGCTTTGGCTTGCTGCCACCACCCCGCCTGCTGCTGCTGCTACCACCGCCAGTTCCTCCTCCCGCAGCAGGAGCTACTGCGCCGGAAGCTGCACCACCCTCCACCCCTGCAGTTGCTTTCCCTGCCCCTGGGCGCTTGCTGCTACTGCTTCCTGGATTCCTCGCTGTAGCACCAGCATCAGCGCCACCAGCTGCTTCCCCACCACCACCAGCTTGACCAGCAGCAGCATCTCCTGCAGTTCCAGCTTTTGTAATAGCAGCAGCAAACAAACGACCAGCGGCACCTCCAGGCGTGTACATTTGATGTCCATGACGGACACGGCGTGGCTTGCCACCCTCCTTGTCTAGCCCTTCTCCTTCCTGCTGCTGCTTGTTTGAAGTCACATCCGCACCAGAGCCCCCTGCAGAGCCCTTGACTGCATTCGCTGCAGCGTCCTTAGCAGCTGCCGCTGCTGCCTTATTTGTTGTACTGCTGCTCGTCCCGCTGCTGCTGCCACCCTTCCCCCCACCGCCTGCTCGCTCAGAAGGCTCCACAGATCTGGCTTGTCCACCGTCCATTTGTGCTGCAGCTTTCTGCTTGGATTTGGATCCTCTAACAGGTGTAGCCCCTTGTTGCTGCTGCTGACTCGCTGAAGCCTCCCCAACCTCTCTCTCCCTGCCTCCCCGGCCCCGTACTCGCCCACTGCCAGCAACAGCTGCTACTGCTGCAGCAGCAGCGGCTGCAGCCATCCCTGCATCTGCTGCTGCTGCAGATGCCTCCTCTTCTCTGCCCCCTTTTCTTCCCCCATCACGCCTCCCCTTCTTCTCCCCACCGCCGTCCCCGCCCTTCGCTGCTTTACCCCCTCCTGGCACCTTGTCTGTTTCTTTTTGACTTGCTCCTGCTCCTGCTGCCCCTTTCCCCTGCCGCCCCTTGCTGCTGGAAGGTTGCTGTCCTTTTGAAGGTGTTGCACCACCCCCCGAAGCTCCTTCCTCAGCAGTGTCTGCCCTGCCTCTCCCACGTTTGCCACTGCCCTTCTTGCCACCCTTGGCTGGGGTACCAGAGCTGGCCCCAGCTTCATTGGCATCACCACCATCAAGGGGCTCCTGTAGCACAAACCAGAAACACCGTTTTAAGTACCAGTTTATCGCACCATACCAGAGCCAGAGTGATCAAAAGGTGCAGCACGGCCCATGGCAGTATTCACACATCTTCCAGCTTCAATGCACGGGTTTATCAAACATGTTTAGCTCCAGATTTATGACTAAGCACATGGGACTACGTGTGAAGACCTCATTCAGCAGCAGACACCAGTATTGTTGTAGCTGCTAGAAATGGAGGCTGTATTATGGTCTGCCTTCCTCCCTCTTCAACCCCTGACTCTCCATCCCACTCCGCTGGCTTAATGTGATGTTTGCAGAGAGCCACTCACGCAGTCGCAACGTGCAGAAGGTGCCGCCCCATGATAAAGACACAACTGATGAAGGAGAAGGTTGCTGAGCAAGGATATAGTGCATGCCATTTTTTGCTATGGCATATCACAAAATGTAATAAAAAGGATGTGACTGTGCTACCACACCAGCAGACTCAGCAAGATTGCATCTTGTCGCCTGATGTTGAGCGCAAGTGCGAAAGCTGTTCATGTATACATCCCTTCACCCGCGTCACCAAAACACTGCTGTCTGCGCTTCCCTTCTGCTGAGCAGCTCACACTACATTGTTCAAGCTGGTGCGCATGGCTCTCTGTATGCTTGCGCTCTGCATCTCAGCGTCAAGGTTATGCACCACACAGCCGTCTGGTCCTTGCTGCGATTGTGTACACACTGCTAACACAGCAGCCTCTCCATCCAGCAAGGCTCCTCTCTTACGCCTTGGAGGGGGGTTACGCGGAAGTTAGCGACCGGTTAGGGACTCCTGTTGAACCCCCACATCGCCCACGTACCTCTACAATAACTGGCACACCTCTGCGAGGCTTGCTGCCCCGTTTGAATGGCTTGCTGGCATACTTCTCCCGGAGGAAGGCCATCAAACTGGTCACCACAGGTTCACCAGCTGCTGAGGTCCTTGCTGCGCTTTCTGCTTGCTCTAGCTGGGCAGTGGCACTGGGCAGGGCAGTAGGGCCCTCCTCTAGCTGCTTTAGGAAGGCTTGGTAGTCAGGGTCTGCAGAGGGGGCATGCGGGGGAGGGAAGGGGTTGGTGTTATCACCATTTCTCATATGCCATGGCAACTGGGCCATAGGCCCCGTACCTCAAGCATCTATACATAAAGCAAAGTGGAACAACAGACAGCGTGTTTGTATGCAGCCAGTTACAAAAAATGCTCAAACATGGCGTGGCAATGGTCATAAGGATGATACTCAAGGTGATGTTGTCATACCATGCACACAGACAACAGTGCTCAGGAAATCCTGGTGATGGAACTTTTCACATATGATGCATACAACAGCTTGCATACAAAGGGTTTCGTGGGAGGCCCGGGTCCCCTTTAAAAATGCAGCTCAAACAAGGAGGCAGAATCTTCCTTAACATGTCAGAGGTCATGCATGTGGGTGAGGAAGGGCATGCAGACCTAGAACAATTTTCGGTATTGCAGATAGATGTAACCCTTGTCCCTGATGCAGCTCGTGTCATCACCACGAGGACAAAGAGAGTGGGCAGCACCAAGCCTTGCTGCTAGGTCCAGGTTCCATGAGAGACAAGTACTGCCTTTGTTGCACGTTAGATTCATCGATAATGTACCAGGTAGGCACCTTTCTCTATCGTGCCCTCCATAGGTGCCTTCTTGCTGGAAGGGGCAGGGACCTTCTGGAATGGAGCATATTCCACAGTGCTGTGGAACTGCTGCCCCCTGTTGCTGATGAAGGTGTGCCCATCAAACTTGCTCTTGAACTCCAGGACATCGGCAGGCGTGTTGAGGTTGATAAATGCCTTTGATTGCACAGTCCGCTTCAAGCTGCAATGAGTTGATGTCTGAATTACTTGCCAACCAACGACGGTCGGATCCGGCGTTTGCCCCACCTGACTTTGCCTCCAAAGTATGAGAACCAATTGTATCTGCCAGCTATTAATTTGTCTACCGCTTCACGAAATGATTCTTCTGACAAGGTTGGGGGAATTCCCCGCACTACAACCTTCGTTCGTTCAGTCGGTTGTTTCGACATGGGACCCAGCGCAGAAGCTACATCTGCGTGTGGAGTGTCAAGGACTCAATACCCGCTACGTGACATTAGACCAAACATCGTAATATCATTCTGCATGCTTTCGAGGGTACCCTCGAGCCACCGGCGTATAGGACATGTACAGGGCACGCCTCATTTCGCAGTGTCTGATGTATTTTCCTCAGTGCGTACTCACAACCTTTGATCCGCGGATGCCCAGTGTCAGCTTTGAAGCCGACAGGAGCAGCCTGTCAGCGGTCACACTCTCTTTAGTTCAGAGTTCTATCGGAGCGGTGCCAGCGGAGTGCTTCCTGCTAGTGGAGCTTCTTGTACTAGCAGCGCATGCCAACCGGTAGGCGGTAGCCCTGAAGCCCGGATCCATTACGCTAGTATCATAGTACCTGGATCTTTGGTTTGCAGAGGCGTGGATAACTTATGGACTGTCTGGACTTGATAGAGTGTCGGCGATGATTAAAGACCGCAACCTCGAATGCAGCCAAGCTCCTGCTTTACACTCTTACAAATTCTTTGTATGATTGCTGTAACAGCGGCGGGGAGCGCAGATCTTTTAGCTTACTTGTATCCTGGCACTCACTCACGATCAGATTCTTAGAAGCAGCGACTGAGCTTGGAGCAGCTTCTAGTCTGTTTAAATGCTTTCCAGCCTTAGCTAGCACCTTCTGATACCATGCAGCAGCAGGGGGGACCACCGCTACACCCCCATGTGGCCTTCTTCCAGGCCAACCCTTACCATGGGCAGCCCGGTCCACAAGGACCTCCGTTCGGTGCCCCAGGCTTACAACCCATCGTGCAGTTTCCCGGACAGCATCCAAGACCGATGCACAAAGCAACAACGCCAAACGCTCCCATGATGCCGCAGCCAGATCAGCTCATGGGAAGGCCCTTGCTGCATAACCAGCAACAGCAACCCTTCCAGGGTGGGCCTGGTGGATCCCAGCCCATGCATTCAAACGCCTTTGGGGCGAGCTTGACCCTCCTCCCTCCCATAGGCCCTCCTGGAGGCCCACCAGCGAATCCTGGTCCCAGCCAGCTGCAGTTGCTGCCTAGCTCAGGCCCCATGAACCCCATGGTGAATCTGAGTGCCCTCCTACCCCCACTCTCTGCTTTGCAAGCCCTCACCTCCAACCCCCAACAGGGCTTCACAGTTAACCCGCACTCAGCAAACCCTCTCCAGCCTTCAGGAGCACCAGCACCACCGCAAGCAGCAGGTCTATCAGGCCAAGGGGGCCCTATCCCTGGACTCACCACGTCCATATCCTTAGCACACCCTCCGGGCGCCCAGGCTGGCCCCCGGCCCATGATCCGCGCCCCTCCTAAATCCTCCCAACCCCCTCCCCCCTTACAGCCAATCTCAAACACCCCCGCCCGCAGACCCATGGTTCGTCAGACCCCCAGCCAAAACCGCAACAACCCCCCTGGCCTTGGCGCCTCCTCAGCTCCTGCAGGGGGAACAGGCACACCCCGGGCAGGTGGTGGAAGTGGTAGCGGCAGTGGCAGTGGCAGCAGCAGCAGCACAAAGAAGAAAGGCGAGGTGGTCCTGGATTTGCAGAAGCTCATGTATGAAGTGATGCATAGGATCTGCACAGAATACCCGCTTCCTGCTGGGGGGCAGTACACAGATGCTCAGGCCTTCCAGCTGTGCCATGTGAAGGCGGAGTTCATGAACAAGTATGGCTACGAGTTGGAGCACAGGTAGGGGACATGGCAAGAGGACTGCAGCAAAGATATGTTTCAGCTACCTGATGATAGACATGTGCCATAGCAGTTGATTATACTTGTTGTTCCCAGATCCATTGCTATAGCGATTGTCTCGACTTTGCCTGGCTTTACCACTGAGCAGCTTTCTGGAATTAGGCATCAAACATCATCACAGACTACTGGCAGGATGTGTCTGCACCTACATCCCAACCATTTTTTGCTTTGTCAGTTTTGCTTCAACAGGTTGAGCCTGCACTTTTTAGCTGTGCCAGGATAGACACAAGTGCTTGGCAATGCTGACCGTGTCCTTGCTTGCCGTTCAGGCTGCGGTCATTCTCCATCCCCGTGTAGATGCCGATCTGTTCAGGCTGCGGTCATTCTCCATCCCCGTGTAGATGCCGATCAGTTGGTCCGTCACATGCTGAAATAACTCCTAAGAGTGGATGTGAACATTTAAACTGCCATGTGACCAAATACGTCATGTTCTGAGGCAGAAATGTGCTGGATTTGCTCACTTGTTTGCTGCTGCTCTGCCCTCACCCACCTTCTGCAGACATTTTGGTGCTACCAAGTTGAAGGATGTTGTGGAGAAAGTGATGGAGGGCCAAATGGGTGTGCGCCTAGGTGTAGGGGGCTCTCATGCCCTGGTGTACCCACTCCCTGGCATAGACTACACGAAGCCACCCCCCATGGACGCAGCAGCAGTGCTTGAAGCACTAGGAGGCACTGATGGCCCGTATGCACGGTCCAACAAGCGATCAGATGGTGCAGCAGCAGGGGTCGCAGCAGGGGGTCTGGTCGGGGGTCCCTCTGGGGCAGGAGGTGTTGCTTTAACTCATGGGCCACCAGGCGCAGCAGGGGCAGGGGTCGGGCCAGGGATCTTCGCGGATCTGCTGGCGTTCCCACCATTAACGCAGCAGGATCGGAAGGACCCTTTGACAGACCCTGCCGTGGACTGGCTGGCAGAAGTAGCTGTGCGATCTGCAGGGGTTGATGATGTGCTATCAGCTTTAATTAATCAGCAGCAGCAGCCAGGGGCAGAGGCTGCAGCAGGGGATGCTGCAGATGGGGGCAGTAGCGGTGGGGGAGGAGCAAGCAGAGCAGTACAGGAGCAGAAGCTGGCGATGTACTTGCGGCGTGTACTGCTGCCAATACGGCTGCAGCTTGTGTGGATGTACCGCTCGAAGCTGCTGACGAGGACCAAGCTAGGGGGCAAGGGTGGGGAGGGGGGTGAGGGGGGCTCCGGGGCAAGGAAGGGTGGAAGGAACCAGCAGGATAGGGATGCAGCGGAGGATGATATGGAGGGGTCGGAGCTTCTGGCTGGGTTGGAAGACGGGGATGGGGAGGATAAGGCTGGTCGGGGCCAGAAGCAGCAGGTCAAGCTGGAGCACGTGAAGCAGGAGCACATCAAGCAGGAGCGGGGAGAGCCGTTCTCAGCGCCAGCGGTTTCAGCAGCTCCTGGTTCTGCTAATGGAATGATGCCAGCAGCAGGAGGGGGGCATGGAGAGACACAGGGGCAGCAGCTGTCACTGCAAGGGGCAGGGGGAAGGGCAGCGCGGAATGTATCGGAGTCAGGGCCTCTTGGCCTTCAGCAGGGGGGGGTGATGATGCAGGCAACAGATGGGCAAGGTGGTCAGCTTGGGGTGTATGGGAGTAGACGGCAAGCACCCTTAGGGGCAGCAGCAGCAGGGCGGGATGAGGAAGGTGGTTTAGGGTCTGCAGATGGTGGGGAAGGAGGGCCAAAGTTTGCGGCAGAGCTTCGAGCTGAGGTTGAACAGGCAGCAGTGGCTGCTGGACTGCCATTGGTGCAGGTGCTGGTGGGGTTCAAGGAGGACACACCTGGAGCTGGAGAGATCTTGGATCAATGGATGGTGAGTGGCTCATTTTTCCAGGTAGCGTTCATAGAATGGTTGGAAAACAGGTACTGTTTTGACATGTTCATATTAGCTGTAAGCTGCTTGGCATGCGAATTGGGAATGTGCTGCATGTTGCTGGCAGAAAGAGCTGCATGCCTGGGATTGCTGCAAAGGGATTGTATTTTAACGTTGCTTGCAAAGCTGGCATGCTTCTGAACCACATACCTCCAAGGTACTAGTGCTGTTTTGACAGAGTATGCACGGCCTGGCATCAGGAACAGAGGGAATAGAATCCTCACCATGTACTCGTGTGCTGTCTTGTGCTGTGTGAGATTGGTATATGCAGGCTTTCATTCGTGTTCCATGCATAACTACGCTAATGCATGATGCCACGTACATGGCATGCATAACCTGAACCTAAATTGAAGACTCTGTGGTGTGCTGCCACTGCTTACTTAGATTGGACGGCCACGTCGCAATCACTTGACCCCTGGGAGTACTCGGTAGATCTTTGCTTACCATACTGCAGATTGTGTGATGCAAAAATACTTCCTGATTTTACAGCCCTGATGGATGTATTGCTGATGCATGCCTGGCTGCCTGGACATGCAGGATGAAAACCAAGCAGCACAAGAACTCGAGCAGCTAGCCACCTGCTATCAGCTTCCCTTTGAGATGCACATGGGTGCACCAGCAGCTGCAGATGCAACAGGGCCCGCAGTGGCTGAGGGATGGCGGCTGGTCCCGACCCGGATCATAGATGGTAGTGAGGTGCTGATCCTGGCTGAGATGTATGACAAGGTGCACTTCCTGCTGATGGAGCACAAGATGAAGGTGAGTGGCGCGAAACATGGAGTTGTCGGGTTAGCGGTTAGCGTCGAAAGGCACAGGAGGTGAGCCGCAGGGCTCTTTGCTACGGCCGGGAGGGTCGTTTGGGCGTCATGCATTACTCAACACATGTAGTTGTCAGTTGCTGATTCTGGCCCTATGGGCCTTCCCTCTTGTAGTTGTAACCTGGTAACGTACTTTTGATGTGACTTACTGCAGGGATGGAGGGCCTGCTATCACCCCGTGTTTCAAATTGTCCATCAGCCTGTGAAGTAGGAAGCCAATGAATGCTGCTTTATCGCTGAAACCAAAAACCAAGGTGGCCAAAAAGTGGTCCACTTTGTGCATACACGTATTGTGCGCTACTTGGGGTCTTTCTTCTGACTGCGCTTTCCTTACCTCGTGGTGCCTGGACTTTCCTATAGCCGCAAGCGGGCTTGGCGGTGTTCTGGGCTTGACATACCCAGGTGCCCTTCCCTTCTAGCTCTGAGTTGTTCCGCTCAGCAGGGAAGAGCATCGAGTTTATAGCTGCAGTAAACGCGTCATTGTCTGATGCCTGACTGCGCTCACCTTCTACTGTTGCCTTCTCTTCCACAGCAGCGTGCGCCCAGCCGTGGCAATGCACCCCATCTAGGGATGCCATTGTATCCCTCCCCTTCCGGCCCCAAGAGCTTTGTGGAAGCAATCAGAGACACCATTCCCCTCAGCAGGAAAAGCCTCACCCTTATGGGCTATAGGAGCTTTGAGGGGCTGCTGCGGAGTGAGTCCTTCCAGCATGTGGTGCAGCTCAGCGTGCACCAAGGAACACGACTGTAAGTGGGATTCCTCATTCCTTGGGTAGGAGTCGGTTGGAACGAGAACCCGCTGGGTTAAGGGTGTGGCTGAGTGTGGTAGAGATAATGTTTGGTGAGGTAGGGGGGGCCCAGATTTGGCCAGGATGATAAACCGTGGTTCGTTCAGGGACCAAGCTAACAGCAGCAAAGGAGGGGCACGCACATACCATGCACCAGGCTGTCACTGGACAGACCCAGATTTGATCCCTTCCAACTCCACTTCTTGTTCTAACCAATGTTTGCCTCGACACAGGATAGAACAACGTCAGGTTGGCTCTGAGCAATTTTCAATTCTTGCATGTAAGCAATCTCTGTTCTAACCTAGATGTTTAAGCATGCACATTCATTCTTACACAGGCTGTAGCCTTTAGGAGGTTCAAAAGGCACAGCTTCCTGCTGGGCTTCGCTCTGGATTTGTAGGCAATGCCAACCCTTCCGCTCTCCGAGGATGCTTTGTAGTCCCGCCGGTTAGTGGAATGGCTTCGGCTCAAGAGTGGATTGGCTTCATGTTTCCTCGTGGGATGTAGCTGCATAGCAGTGGCACTGATCATGGCTGTTGCATGCTGTCTGCAGGTATGCTGCCCCCCGTTATGACCTGAACCAGGATCTGAAGAGCTTCCTGGAAGCACGCATGCAGGAGATCATGGAGCAGCAAGCTGCACGTCAGTGCTGGTCTCTGCCCCCGCAGGACGGCTACAGGCTAGATGGCATCAAGAGGTTCTACTATGTGAGTGGAAGAGGCGGCGAATGTTTGAAAGCAATACGATTCACTGTTCTGTAACAGCGTGTATTGGTCGCTGGGGCGCCCATGTAAGTAGGTTGAATGCATTTTGTGGTTGGTTTATGACATGGATTGCTCCTGCCCTTGAAATCGTGGATGGCACCTTTTGCCGCACAGCATGCTTGCTTATCTGGTCTTTGAGACCTCCGGTGCTGCATCTTCTGATTGGATCTATGCTCTGTGCTGTTGCATTCCTTACAGGCGCAGTACCACTATGAGCTAATCAACCAGCACCTAGGGTCTAACAGCCTCAAGCAGCTAGTCGAGTCCTACGTGGACACCAACATCATCAGACCCTACCAGACCCACAGCCTCCTGCTCCACCCCTCACCCATCTTCCACCTCCGCACCCTCCTCAAGCAGCTGCTGAGTCACCAGTCGCCAGGCACCGGTGTCACTAGTACCACTAGCCCTGGTGCCGCAGGGGGCTTGACGGTGACAGTGGCGCAAGCGCGGCAGGCATTTGAGAGGCTATATGGGTATAGTGTGCCTTTGAGGTTGATTGGGGGTAGCAGCTACAGCTTGGGGCATTTGCTACGGGAGCTTGAGGGAGATTGCAGGGTGGAGGGGGATGCTTCGGGTGACCCAGATGCCTGGCTGGTGAAGCCGCCGGTACCAGGGCTCGGCTCAGGGGCCAGTACTTTCAACAAGGTGAGACACTGTTTGGGAGGATGTGGGGGCCGGTGAAAAACGGGACAGTAGGTGCTCCTAGGAGTATGGAACTTGCTCTCTGACCGAGCAAGGGAGAACTGAGGAAGAGGACATTGACTGTGATTTGCAAGACAGTTGAGAGTGATGATTCTGGGACTTGGGAAAGGGTTGGATTGGTTGTTGAAGTAGTCTAGATAATGGTAAGCAGTATGACTTCAGTAGGGCTGGAATTTATTTTGGAGTAAAGGGGGTGTACTTGTTTATTATGATGAGGGGTTATTCTGCAAGTAGGACTAGGCAACGGGTATGGCTAGGATGCACATCCTCAGAATTTGGTTGCTGACCACATGTGCTTTTTGTGGCCATGTTCCTTGCTTACCAATGCACTCGCCACCAAAGGCCTTGTCGCCTAATGTGGTACGTAAGTAGGCACGAGCATCACTGAGGTCGCAAAATGAAGCCGAAGCAGTGAATTGGCTAAGCCGGCACTCAATGTGCTTCTATTATACTTATATGTGCTTGATTACCTGCGTGGGAGCACAATGCAAAGCATTGCTTAGAGCCCTATCGTCACCTTTGTCTGTCCTTCTTCTGCACAGCACTATGCAGACAGGATCTTCAGCCGGGAGGCAGCTGGGATGAGGGACTGGCAACCAAAGCTTGAACCTCACCAACCCTTCAAGCCAAACCCTCAACAAGCATACCAGCGACCCCAGGCATCTCCCACAGCAAAAGTGGCAGCAGCAGCAGCCTCTGGTGGGGGGTATAACACCACAATGGCAGCCAAGAACAGCAGCGCTGGTGGGGGTAATGTGATACCTGCATTGGGAGGTGCAGCAAGGCAGGGGCCTGGGACCCAGCAGCAGCAGCAGCAGCAGCAACAAGGGGGGCAGCAGCAGCAGCAGGGGCAGGGGCAGAGTCAGCAGCAGGACAGGGCACTACAGCAAGTGCGACAGGTGCTACATGCTAAGCTAGCGGACATTCCTCCTGCCTTTGGTGAGTACCGGGGTTGTGGGGGGAATTTGCAGCACATCAAGGGTGGATAATGCTACTTTGGTTGTATAAGTTTAGGTTTTATGTGCACCATTGTGGGCTTTGATGGCAGATCCATATTGATGTTACTTGAGGAAATTGCCTCAAGTGGTCCATTGTGTTATGTTGATGACAGCACAGCTTTGCCATGATGTGACTCCGACCATGTCAATGGTATTTTTGCGATGATGGTGGCGTGAGAAATGCATCGATGCTTTAGCAACTCTGGAGATTGTTCACGATTGTAATTGAATCGAGGGATAGCAGCCTCTTCGGGGATTGTGTATGCAGATGTCATGAACGTTAAGTAAGCGCGTTATTTGGATGCTTATGGCAGCCCCAGATTTGTGTTGTTTGTACACTCTGCTTGACTCATTGCCTGGGCAGAACGGTGCGTGCTTTAAGACCCTGTTTATGGGTGCATTATTACTCCGGCGAACCAGCCAGGCTGGTGCGTGCTGGTCTGATATGACAACATAGGCAGCTCTTGTGTCTCTGGGTCTGCCATGGAGACAATGCGAATGCTGATATATGATCCCAATATATTATATTGATCACTGCACTGCACGCTGCACTGATCATAGATCCCAATATCCATCACCTACACCTTATGTGTCAACCCTAGTTGTGGACGCCTGGTCAGTGAATCTGTGCTCTCCAAGCAATTTAAATGCACCCTTGCTTCCTTCAACTTTGTGCAGATGAGCGAGGGGCACGTCTCGCCACTGTGGACCCTGTTCACGGCTACCTCCTGACCAACCTCACACATGATTACCTCGCAATGTTCCATGCCCAACTTGATGTACCCGCCCTGGGCTTCCGAAACCTCGTGCAATTAGCATCTGCACTACCAGAGGACTGCTCCATAGTCTTTGTCGCGGACCGACAGCATCGCCTGTTCCCTCCCAAGCTGCAGAGAGGGACAAAGAGGCGGGGAAGCTCCCAAGGGGAAGCAGGAGGCGGTACTGCAGCCGGAAGAGTGGAAGCGGCAAGCACAGGGGTGGGTGCTATGGGTAGGGCTGCGGGCGAGCAGTTTGGCCCGCCTGCTTCTAAGCACAGGGTTTATGACGGGTATGGCAGTGTGGTAGGGCAAGCAGAGGGTGCTGCTGCTGGAGGTGGTGCTGTTGTACCTGCACCACCTCCGCCTCGTCCTGCTGCGGTGAACAAGCAGGTGATGGTGGCTAGTAATGGTGCTGCTGGAGGGGAGGGGGGTTATGGTGGTGGTGGTGGTGGTGGTGGTGGTGGTGGGTATGGAGGCTATGGGATGAGTGGGACGCTGGGTGGCTATGGGGTGCATGCAGGGATGCAGGCGCCAGGCTTGGGGGTCGGTGGTGCTGGTGCTACTGCTGCACAGCAGCCGCCTCCACCACCGCGCTCAGCAACAGCGGATGCAGGTAATGCGCCTGGTGCTGACGCTGCTACTGTCGCTGCTGCTGCGATGGCAGCAGCTGCTGCTATGGGTGGTACAACTCTCACTCCGGAGGCACTGGCTGCTGCAACGGCTGCGGTACAAGCAGTGTTGAATGCTGGAGGGGGTGCAGCAGTTGCAGCAGGAGCAGCCACAGCTGCGGCGCAGATGCAGCAGGGGCAACAATGGGGGAGTGGGGAAGCACATGCTCCATCAGCAGCAGGAGCCACGGGAGCAGCATATGACCCTTTGTCTGCTTTGGGGTACATCAGCAGCCAGCAGCAGCATGAGCAGCAGCAAGCAGGGCAGCACAGCTACCAGTCAGCGCCAGGGGGCGGGGCTGGTGCTTATCAGCAGCCTGCACCACCACCAAAACCGCAACCTCCTGCTCCTCCAAAACCGCATCCAGCACCACCTCCCAAACCGCGGCCTCAGCAGCAGGCAGCAGGAGCAGGGGCAGGTGGCTATGGTATGGGAGGAAGCCAACAGCAGCAGCAGCAGCAGGAGGTGTCAGTGAGCAGTGGGTATGCAGCAGCTTATCAAGCAGCATACCCTTGGGCCCAACCCACCACGTCATCTGCCTATGGGCTGCCAACAGGTAGCATGGGCCTGCCCACAACGCCTGCCATCACATCCACACCAATGGCAGCAGCTAACAGGAGTGGTGCAGGAGCGAACCTTTCTGCGGCTCCTGTGGCTGGGGGAGGTGGGTCGGCAGCCCAAATGGGTGCTGGTGCTGGACAGCAGGGAGGGTATGGTGAAGCCACATATGGAGCAGCAGGTGCAACTGCTGGTGCTGCTGCTACCGCTGGGGAAGGAGGTGCTGGTACACCCCGGTCGTCTGGTGCACCGGCAGCAGCAGGAGGTGCGTATCAGGGCCAGACAGGTGGGGCATACACTCAGTATCAGCAGTACCAGCAGTACCAGCAGCTGTCTACTTCTAGTGGTTATCCTGTGGCGGCTACACCTGGGGACTATGCTGGGAGCTACAGCACTGGCTTCCCGGCACAGAGCAGCAGCTATCAAGGGTACACAGCAGCAGCAGCTTCAGCCCCTCCTCCTACTCCTACCTCTGCTGCTCCGGCCGCTTCTGGTTACGGGGGTGGTATGGGCTATGGTGCAGGCTATCCTAGTAGTAGCGCAGCATACCCAGCAGCCAGTGCAGGTTACCCAAGCAGTTCATCTTATCAGGCCACCTCTCCACCTACACCTGCATCTGCATCTGCACCTGCTACCAGTGTGTATGATCAGTCTGCGATAGGTGCTTCTGGGGGTGTGAACTACAGCACACCATACCCAGCCCCATCAATGGCACCTCCTGCGGTTACTCCTGCCCCTCCAGCAGCAGCACCAGCAGGAACAGAAGCAGCAACTTACGCAAGCTATCAGGGGTACCCTGGCTACGGAGCACCAGGGGGGGATGCGGCAGCAGGGGCAGCAGCATATCCACAGGGGGGTTATGCCTGGCCGGGGGCTTCAGCGGATCCCACTGCTGCTGCGGCAGCGGCAGCGCATGCGGCGTACCCGTACGGTTACCAACAGCAGCACCAGCAGCAGGCTGGGTATGGGGCGCATGATCCTGCAGCTGCTACTAGCTACGGCTACAGTGCAGCAGCAGCAGCACCAGGGGCTTATCCTGGGTATGCTGCAGCAGATGCTGCCCACCATGGGGCTTACTATGGGCAGGCAGGGGCAGATCCATCTGCCGCGGCTGCAGCAGCAGCAGCAGCAGCACACGCAGCAGCGGCACAACAGCAGCAACAGCAACAGTATGAGCAGCACCAGGCATATCACTATGGTGGGTACCCGCATCAAGGTGGATATCCCGGCATGTACGGACAGCAGTGAACAGTTGTCAGTCTCAATCACTGTCCGGCAGCAGGATCATACAGGGGCTGGGGGTTTCATGGATGCAGCGCCAATCGGTGCTCAGGGCTGCTCAGTGCTTAACGCTGCAGCAGCAATAGGCTCTCTACTCAGAGGGTTTTTAGCTGGAGCTGCAGTAATCAATTCTTACACACAGAGGGTGTAGCGGGAGAAGGCCCTGGTGCTGATAAGGCTCTGGATCTTCAACAAAACACAACGGTGGTGACGCCCCAGGCACAACGATGTTACTGCTACTGCAACTGTTGAGCAACCCGCAGGAGAGATGAACCCGTCGAGAGGAGGTGAGGCACTTGTGAGGGTCGATTGCACAACTGCTTTATATGGTTGGCTTTTGGAACGAGCTACTAAAGCCGATAAGCTCAGGTTTTCGCAGTCACTTGCGGGCCATGCAGTTTGTTCTGCATGGTATCAGACTAGCTGTACATGTGTTGATGGTATAGCATTTCGGTTTCACGGGGCATAGGGGGGTTTGCTTGAGGAACAGAAAGGCACAGGGAGTTTGTTCTGAGCAGACAGGCCTGAATGCAAGGTGCGAGCCAAAGGCTCGCTTTTTCCTGCTGGTCGTACAGAACGTGGGTATGTTCCTGTAGGTGCTCCATCTAGAGGGAAGGTTGCTGCAGTCACAAGCTGCAGCAACCCCTTTTCCACAATCTATGGGCATGATCATTTAGATGTGTGGTTTCTGCACATTGTGCGATACACTGGTCAGAAACCAGCAACACCTACGTGGTATGGTGTCATACCTGTCTGCTGTGGAATGTTTCAAGCTGTGAGTCTCTTAGCTGGAATCTGTCACGAGGTCTGCAATCGCTTGGAGTCCCAAAGTCGTCGCGGCAAAATCTCATCGCGTGGATTGGATGTATATCCTACTTGGAAGTGTTCTCCTGTTGATTCAATGCTGAGCCTGTTCATTTCTGTTGTTAGGATGTCTCAGGGAGGTTATCAAGTTAGGTGAAGTTGCAATCAATAACCCGCCTAGAGGAAGGTAGCTTATATTGGTGAAACTCGGGTCACTCTTGAGTGAGCGTTGGGACTCATCAGATGAGATATCCCCATGCTTCTGCAGTGTTGGGTCCTTTACAAAGGCTTTTACGGATCCCATTTCCTGGTCCAGATTCTGGAGAATGGTTCTGTTTGCAAGTAGTCCGTTGGAGTTGTAGCTGGTTACAGTTGAGCTGGCATTGTGTTGTCTTTGAAAGCAGTGTAATTAGAAGTAACGTGAAGAAAGATGCTGCCGTATGTATGTGATTGTTACGCTACGGTTGCGGCAGCAAAGGGCAGCATGCGGACCAACACCGTTCTGCTACACTCTTGGGTGATCATGTCGATCCCTGCTGTATGCCTGCATCGATTCTGGCCCAGTGGGGCCCCCCAGATTCGCCCACCGCACAAAAAAAAAGGGTCCGTAGTGGTACCTTTCTCCAGCAGGGACGAAGCATGCGATGAATATACAGGTATTGTGCAGGGCACTTGAACTAAGAGCAAATTAGTAGCTTAGAAGGCAGCAAGTTCCTGACAAGCAGCTCAGCTAGGGGCAACTCAAGGAAATGCCCAACTAAATCAACTCATGCGTCCTTAACCCTGTGTTATGCACCCACAGCAGTACTGCAGATGCTTACCGGCTTGCTTTGAAGCGAGCCACGGCCATACATACTGTGCATCTCGGCCTGTTGGTTACATTTTAGGTTATCATATTAGCAAAAGGCCCCGTCATAATGTGGCAATGGTAAGCCCTAGTATTCACTGTCAGAAGTGAGACCTTTGCCTCTTGTGGCCCTAAAGAGATGACAAGCGAATGGCACTGCCTGTATGTGAAAGCCCCCTGCAGAGTGGTTTGATCAGGTCCAGCTACCTTAGTTTGGCCCTGAATAAACCTGCATTTCATTTGCAGTGGAAGAGTGCTAAGAACTCTTTAGGATAGTAGCATTAGAGCGGAGCTAAACTGTTTTATAGAAAAAAAGTGACCCATGTGCTTGGGTCGCTCTAGCATCGATCCAAGGCTCGCTCAGGACAGCAGTAGAGGATGAGTGCTTGTCCTGTGCAGCAATGCTATAATGTCTTGGAGTGGTGGTATGTTCAATGTGCCCAAACCCTAGATCGCAAAGATGAATGTCAGTGAGTGCAACGTGCCGTAACCGGCATGCCGCCACAAATGAAGTCATGGCATGTTGACCGTTGCTACTGATGGATCACCTCTGCAACTGGTGGAAAACTCTTAGCTTTTGGTATTGTATGGATTCAAACGGGCCAGGGTATGATGATCGCGCAAAGCTGGCGCTGCTGCAGTGTGCTGTGTCGTAGATGCGGGCATATTCATCCTCTGGCACCAATGACATGTTTGTTTTTCTAGATGCAAGCTTTCCGAGCAGGTAGCAAACATTGCTGATTAATTAGGTGTACGCATGCAGCTTTGGAAGCAGCATTTACGGACCAAGAACACCAACTGCTTACGCAGAATCATGGGTTGGCAGCAGGGATGTGCAGAGGCTGATCGTAGCAATGGCAAGAGCAGGACAGTTGCAGAGAGGTTGGAATACATTGCCAGACAACGGCAGCAGCTGCCCGGCAGAGTGGCTGGAGCAGGGTACAGATTTCACATTTTGCCATCTGAGTTGTGCATGTGGCAGGCGCTGCACGGCCTGAAAGCTGTGCAGCCTGATCAAGCTCCTTGTGGGTGCGCTGCCTCCAGCGGCGCCTTGATGGGGCATTTGGCCAACTTTACCCTTACCTAATACATACTCTAGACAGATTTAGCTGGGGCATAGCTGCCGGGTTGGCTTGAGTTGAATGGTTACCCAGTGACCTACCGGTCTTTGAAACCTCCTTAAGCTACCAACTGAACCTGCACTGGCGTACTGCAAACCTGGTCAGCAACGTTGCTATAACCAAGTTCGATTCCTGCATGTAATTTGCTCTAGTGTTCTGACCTAGATTTTAAACCGCGAGTACAGCCATGCGGTATCGAACTTAATGTTGTGTGAACTGATGGCAGGTGTACCATTTTTCCTTTGCCTTTGCCTTTGCCCTTGAGAAAACACATGTTAGGGAGAAACATCTGTCAGGATCTTGTTGTGTGCTGATATCCATGTATCCCCGTGTTCTTTTGTATCCCCGTGGAAGGACACCAAGAAGCACGTGCGCAGAGGCTTGGACATGAGATGTAGAGGTTGGTTAGGCACCCGAGAACTGCGGCCGTCCGTTACAGAGACCTTCCCAGGCTAGGGCAGCTGCGAGTAGTCTCTCAGGAGCGTTTTGTTGGTGCTCTGCGTTCTTATCAGTGCATTTGCTTGCAAACCGCACGACAGGCCACTAGTCCAGCAGTCCGGGCAGTGGACACGTTCGCTCAGACTGTCCAGCTCTAAAGCGCGTGCGATAGCAGGCCACATACTACGGTGATGAATAGATCCGAAGTCCCAACAGAATGAATTGATGTCGTAGGATTGGATTGCAACGGTTGCCTGTTTGTTGCAGCATATATGCATCCAGGCATGTCCTGTGCCGTGGGCTCGATCGTGCTCTCCTCTCGCCTCCTCGCAAACGGTACTTCAAAAAACTGCACGGAATCGAAGCGCAGAACAGCCTTTGCAGCCCGGTCTTGGTTCTGCTAGTATGGTGCCACTTCATGCTTTGCTCCAGTTTGCAGCATGTCAAAAGATGTACCATGTACCTGCGTATCCAGGCATTTACTGGTTTATACGGCCCTCCTTGGGTGCTTGTATTCTGGTCTGTAATGATGTGGTCTCCATGCCATCTTGCGCATTCTTTGTTACCAAGTCAGCAAGCCGTGTAGGTATTCCACTCGCGCTTGACTGGGGTTGCAAACAGGCTCTCATGACATGGCTCTCTGAACGAACAGCATAGGCTCACTGCCTGTCTGTTTGATAGCATTTATGATGCCGCTGAAGCAGTGTTCTTTCATGCATCAAGCAGTTGGCATTTGCCGCCACCGATCTGAGCCCGTGCGTTGGTACATTCTACTGTGTTTTCCGCGTTGGATGCCCATGTCCCAAATAGATCTCCATAGCATAATTTTTTTGGTGCTGCAACAGCACACATTGTTGCAAATTTGCAGGTCAAATCCGCCCCATTTCCGCACGCCGCTGAGGGAAGATTGCCCTTGGTTTTGGCTCGACTGATGTATATCTTTCAGTATTAACATCCGTCCTTCAAAGTGTTTGTTATGTGTTATGTTAAGATGTGTATTGCAAGATCACTGGAATTTCGGTTCGGTGACACTCATACTCAGCCTTCATCCCCAGCAGGCAGTTTGAATGTACCTTCTACCCCCCCCCCCCCCTTTCAGGATAAGTTCCCGGTTGGAATTGAGTGGGCATCTGCTTGTACATCACCCTCACTATTGGGAGTAGCCATCATAGACTTAACACGTACATGCTTTAGGACACCATCACAATACTGTACACAATGGTCAAAACTCAGTACTAGCGACCGCAACACAATCTTGCAAACGCTTGTGCTACCAGTCCATGCTGCTACAACAAGCAGGTACAGCAACATAAGGCATCAGCCCTCAAGGAACTTGCAGCATGCCACAAATAAACCACAAGTTCTTGACCATGCTGCAGGTTCACCTTCACACCAGCTACATACACCACCTCCTACTTAAGCAGTAGCAGCAGCAGTCTCTTTGACAGCACCAGCCTTTGCAGCAGCAGCCTCCTTGGCCTGCTTCTTGCGCAGGGCAGCCAGGGCCACATGTGCAGCCTTCTGGCCAGAGATGAACATGGCACCGAAGGTAGGGCCCATGCGAGGAGAACCATCCACCTCGGACAGCTCCATACCACACAGCACCATGCCAGGCACAACCTCACGAGTGTTGTTCACAATGCGGTCCTCAGCCTGAGCACAACACAGCAGCAGCAAGACAGTCAGGAAAGGAGCTGGCCATATGACAGGTTGTAACCTGTGCCTATGCAACAGCCAAGCCAAAGTGCTACGACATACAAAAGAATGCATGGAATCCCTCTGCCTCTGTGCAGCAGTTTGGTCATATTGTTAGCACATCCAAATGCATACATAGTCTCCAATGCATACATAGTCTCTCAATACGCCTACTGTGAAGACATTCATGTAACTGACGTCAGATAGCAGCAAATTTGTGAACAGCATTATTACTGTCCGGTTCGCCCTACATGTTTGATATATCTAACATGAAGGATAAATGAAAACATAGCAGATGCCACATCCACATGCTTCAGTACCCTGCACGCACCCCCATGCACTATCTTCCATCTCATTTCCAATCACCTGCTATAGAATTCATTTCAAGGAGGGTAACAGAGATTTCAAGGAGGGTAACAGAGAAAGAACAAACCTGGATCAGTCCAGTGACAGCCAGGACCTTTTGCTTACAACTTCAGTCAGAATAAACTAACCCTGCCCCTAAGCCCCCACTCAAATCACACTGCACCTGCCCTTGAAGCCCCAAACAGCACCTAACCCTGCACCTGCCCTTGAAGCCCCACTCACCGAGTTCATGTCCAGAGCAGCCATGCCAGGCACCTCAGGCACCATGCCCAAGCTAGCCAGCCTCTTCACAGAGTGGGCACCCATGGGCCCATCATGACCGCAGGAGCTGACCACCACCTTAGCCTCGATCACATTGGGGTCCATGCAGCTCTGGGTGTCGTGGTGCAGGGTAACCAGGGTCCAGTTGGTCACCACACCACCCACTGCCTTGCCACCACGGACGGAAGCATCCTCACGGATGATCAGATCCTCAGCAGCAGTGGCGTTGAAGAGCTTCACATTGGGGGCCTGGTGGGAGCGAGGGAGTTGGTACCCAAGAGGCAACAATATCAACTCATTTGGGTTTCATACTGAAGAACATTTACAAACATATCAAGTGCATACACAAGGCTCAGTAACATGCACTGGCTGCCACCCACATGGCAATCAGGAGGATCGGAAGACACAAGTCCTCTGATAGTCATCGCGAGGGACGTCTAGGGAATCGACTACCATGCTGATTGCTACCTACCAGGGGAACCTACTAGACGACATCACTCTACATGCCAGACTGAATAGCTATGCTAACAGGAATAGCTCTCCAGCACCTGATCTCTTTTCAAGCTCAGCCCATCACATAACCCCAGAAAGTATTCAGCACCCCTTCTCACCTGCAGGACCTTGGACAGCAGGGTGGAGGTCATAAGGGCAGCATGCTTCACCACCACATAGTCACCCTCATCCTCATAAGCCACACCAAGCTCCTTCAGCAGCGAGTCAGCAGGCTTGCGAATCACCATGGCGGAGAACAGCTGACCACCCAACCAGGCACCACCACCAGGAGACACATTCTGCTCAATGATTGCGATCCTGATTTCGGGAGCGATCTTGGTAAGCTCGTAGGCGCAGGACAGGCCAGCAGAGCCAGCACCAATGATCACGATGTCAGACTCAGCGAACTTGTCCAGGTCGTTGAAGTAGCGCTTGGTCATGGCACGAGACACCTGCCATACAGGGACAGAGTTTTAGGTAAGTATCTGGGCAGAGCAGACATGGATGGATCAGATAACCCTGCAATCCAATAGGGCAGAGTAGTTAATCACATGTATGACTGTCACAATCTGCACCCCAAATGCAACCAAGTGGTATGCCAGGCGACAATAAGCAAGTTCATATGCACCTGCCATGCAAGAATGCTGGGTGATTGCAAAGCCACCTCTTAGCCTATGGGCCCATTAGCCTATGGCCTTCTGCAAGCGGTTGCCAAAACTGCTGCCATGTGCACTGTTGGTACTCACAGTGGCCTCCCTGATAGGAGCAAAGCTGTAGTTGTCGAAGGGAGTGGTGGTGAAGTTCAGGCCAGCAGCAGCCAGAGGAGCCTCAGCACCAGTCTCCTTGTACATCTTGGTGTTGTCACCCAGGGTAGCGCGAGGCACCACACGGGCCACACGAGAAGCCTTCACAGCATCCCTGGTGGAGCAGACCTTGGCGGAAGCGCCAGCGCGAGAGACCATAGCGGAAGCCATTGCTGCGTGCCTGTATTGCAGAGTTGCAACCCAAGAAAAACAATCACTACATGCCTCGAGTCGCCCAGCCGGGAGGATGGCAACGTGGTGGTACCATGGTACCTCCATGTTGCCCGACGGTTCGCGAAGGAACGGTCCAGGGCTCGGCTTCTGCGACTCTGAGGTCATTGCTTAGGCCCCAGTAGTCTGCATTGGAGCTGCGGTTGAAAGGAGGTTCGGAACTGGCCCCCACACCATCGCAAGTGACCCGCACAAAGGCCTGCATGCCGGCAAACAAAGAATGCACGCTTCCCTGCGCCCGCATTATCGGGATCAGGTTCAAAGGGTATATCTCAGCCACGACAGCGGCAAGCCACTGTCGAGCACCCCTAGCGTACGTGGATCGGTCAGTTTGGTTTGATGAAGTATACATTCAGGATCTAGACATGGACAAAGTGCATCACTAAGACATTAGTGCATCCGTCATACTATTGAGATGGTCACAGGGAGAAAACCCGCTGCGGTCCCTGCGGTTCAGATCGGCTCGATTCTAACGATCCCAAGCCCTGCCCCACCTGTACTGAAGGTAGCACTTGACCAGAAGGTGGAGACGATCTGGGTGGCCTGCGAAGAGTACACAAGTCTGCTTTAGGCTCAGGCGACCTCGCTAACGCACGCAGTGTGGTAGTGTGCGCAGACAGATCGGCAACCAACTGGTAGTCCTTGTCATCTCTTACCTTGAGCTTGATCAGAGGTCAATGGCTGAGCTGTGTGATGGCGGTTACCAATGGGTAGTCTGTGCTTCGGTATATATGCACGCCGCTGGCCAGGTTGATTGGCTCGAGAAGGCTTCAGGCACTAAGCAGTAGCAGAACACTGTAGCAGCTAGTGACACAGGCGCCAGCTCAGCTTGGGAGTGTTGTCTCCCTAGTTGATCCAGGTACGTCCATCCCGCAATGCAGAGATCCCCCAAGGAAGCGTCATCACTGCTGCAGAGACCTGAAAATGGATAGGGCAGCTCGGACCGGCACTGGTCCCGCATGCGCTCACGGTGACGTTCGCCGTAGCGTTATACTGATGCCTGCTGCCTGTCTAGAACCCGCTTGCTATGTTATGGAGCACTGATCTTTACGCTCTCTTCGAAACCTGCCGCTAAAGGCTGCGGGCCTTTGGTAACATCTGAAGCTTGTGGTATCTTCTAAGCCTGTGTACCCAGGAGTGATACGTCGTATCTTTCTTCCATCACCCCAGAGGCTGCGCCTGCGGCCCCTCCTTTCACTCTAGGTTCAACCGAATCCAATTTTCAACCTTCAGTTCCGAATAAGCACCAGCTTAGCCAGCAGGCACGGTTAAGCCAGTGTACAGACCTCCAACTGGTTCAGAAGGCTATCCTTTAGACGGAGCTGGAGCCGGCCCTGCCTGCAGCATGCAAGCTCGTCAAGACAGCTCAACTTCCAGACACAGTCATCTTATGCGATCAGTAACTGCCTGCAGCAGGTTAGGACTTGGCAATTTTCTGGTTAGGCCCTAAGCCGAAGCAAGTGGCTTCATATTCGTTCAGGCTTTCTGGGCAGGACGTTAGTGGGCCAAAAGTACATGGAGCTGAGGCCAACAATGTAAGTTGTGTCACGAGCAGCAGATCAATGTAGCATAGATGCTGCAGACTTGAAGTATGGCAGCCCCCAAGCATCTTGGAGAACCTTCGACAATATTTTGACCACCACTGCACAGTGCATAAACGATCATGGAGTACATGCACAAAGCTGTGGGGCATTGCTGCATAATTCTGTCCAAATGGGCTGTTTCAGGGTTATGCCTCACCCACTCCACAGAGCACACATATTATCTTAGATCGAACTGAAACATCTATATGTGCTTCACGTATCAACATGCATCTCATCTGAGATGTACAGAGACTGCTTTTTCCCCGTCTGTGGGTGGCTGTTTGGTGCTGATGCAGTAGACTCAAATTGTAGTTAGCCAATCTTGTGTGTCCTCTGTTGGGTGCATGTGTGTGCGAGGCCCATCAACGCAGATGCCATTTGACCCTGTGTTTGCTGCAACGCAACAAATTTTTATGGTTTTGGAAATGGGAGCACATGTCAACTCTTTTGGTTTGGAAGCTTACAGGTCTGTCACTAGAGCTACCGAATTGACTTGGCTGTGTACTTCTTGGCTGTGTGGTGCTCTTGGGTTACCATGTGTGCCGGGCAAGAAAAGCATTTCTTCCTTTGATGTCCATGATAAACGCCCTTGCTCATAGTGCTGGATGAATGCACAAACAGAATACAGATTACCATAGTTTCAAATGGCCTTGCCAAAGTAAGGCACCGGCAGGTGGGGGGCAGCGCCACTGACCCAGAGTTAAAGTCCAATGGCATACTCAAAATGCCTGTCCAAGGGGTCGCACTGTTGCTGCCACCAGCCGGCACTCTACACAGTACAATACAATACAAGTTGGGGGACTGCAACCCCTCCTAGCACTAGCCTGCAGGCCTACTTCAAGGCCCATGGGAGATCCACCAATGATTGCAACCACTGTAATTGTACCATACCCTATCCCCTTTTTTGCCCTTCAGCGTGCGGTGTGCCTGTCGCACCGCACGTGGAAGCGATACGTACACAGACGGCAGCAAAACAAACGTGTCGGGGCAGCGCAAAAGGGTTAATTGCTATAACGAAGTAACAGGACACACCACTTGGGCAGGATTGTGGTGTAAACATCTAAGGTGTAAACAATGAAACTTTGTGACTTACTCAAGTTCCTGTTCAAGACTCGCAATGGCTATCACCAGCCCACCCTATCCCTAGACCCTAGACCCCTTGCCAGCCAATAGTGTCAGGCCAGCCCATCTCAACTTGCAATCCGCTGATTAGTTGACCCAGTCAACAGCAAGTTAAGCAGTCTAATGCCTTGCTCAAAATCACTATCTTCCTGTGAGTGAGCCTACATCCCCCTGATTACAGTATGTTGTGGTCCGGTCTCTTGCAGTCACGCACTCTGGGTAGCAGCACATGTAACATCAGCTCAGGTAATGCCTCAAGTAACCAGTCCTTTGAGGGAAACACGTCACCATATGGACCTGGGCGGCTATGCAGACCGCCACAAACTGCTTTAACAACGCCACGGCGCATTAAAGGAACTCATTTGGAACCCTCATGCAGCACTTGTACTGCTTGACTGTATTGCCAAACGATGTGGGGCCTTGTAAGCTCAATGGCGTCTTGAGTTGCCCAGATGCTGCTCGAATAACTGGCTGGCCGTTTTACACGACCGGGTTCCCGTAAGGAAGGCCGCGGTGTTTTCAGTTGTATGCTCCTCTTGCAGAGGATGACAAGATGGCACGCTGTATCCCAGAATAGACCGATCTATCCTCTCGTCGTCTATTCGTGTGCTGAATGATTAAAGTCTCGGATTTCAATCTCCCTCTTACAGGCAAATGAACAGATTCTGCCCCATGTTGACAACTGAGTTATCAATAGCTCGGCCGTGAGCGGGCGGGATGGCTTTAAGCGGCTGACATCTACCTTAAATACATCACATGGAACAGAAATAGACAGGGGAACTGCGTAATAGCAACCATGCGGGCTGCTTCCACCAGGAGCCCAGTAACTGTCGTCCTGGCAGTGCTGGTGCTCTGCTTCGTGGCCGTGCTCTCGGGTACGCCTTAGTCTCTCCTCCCAACTGATCCGAGCTCGATATGTAAAATGAACGGTCTGTACATCCCTCCTGCAGGATCATGCACAGCAGAAGCACAGAGTACCAATACAGCAATCAGGGGCCAGGTATGCATGCAGCGGTTTGCACCAGATTGCACCAGATGTTAACAGCTGCCCATGGCTCATAGCACGTTTCTCCATCTTACAGAGCTTAAGCAACGTACTGAAGCAGCTGCAGGCAACTCTGCAAAAACTAGGCACCGCCTCCCAGCCTGTGGCAAGGAGCCCAAGTCCCAGCAATTCCCTCCAGAACAGCAGCTTCTCCAACGGCAGACCCACTGCACCTGACAGGCCTACCACACCTTCAGACTCTTCAGGAACTCCCAAGCCTGCTCCAAACAGCAGCACCAAGGTGACGAATAGCAACCTTGCCAGCAGCCCACCAGCACCAAGCTCTATCGCTCCAGGAGCCTCCAACAGCGGGAACCCTCCCTGGGTTGGCACTGCTTCCAACAGCAGCAACAACATCAATGTAACAGGCAAACTCAGTAGCAGCAGTGACCAACCACCACCCAGCAACTCCATCCCTCCCCTCAGCCAGGATCCTGTCAACATGGCAGTTTATACCAGGAGCAACACAGCCACTCCCCCTGCAGAGCATAGCACAGGAAGCATCGAGCCAGCAGCACCTGCAGCCACCAACAACAGTACTACCCCTGATACAGCTTCTGCCATCACCATTGGGAAGTCCTCAGCTGGCATCGCCATAACAGTCAACATCACCATCAGCACAGACAGCAGTTCTTCCTTGCCAGCACCCCTCAATAGCTCTGATACCCAGTCAGCAAAACCTTCCCCACCCCCTCTACCATCAACAGCACCCTCATCAGGACCTGCAGTTGACCAACCACCAGCACCTGGGCTACCTCAATCACCGTCTGTCCCCTTGCCAGTAACATTACTTAAGGCGTCTCCTGCGCCCCCGCTCCCTCAGCCATTAACCACACCCTCCCTTAACTTCACGGTAGCCATCAGCACAGATAGCCCAGGTTTGCGCATACCCCAATCTTTCCTGGGCCTAAGCCACGAGTGGCCATCCCTTGAAGTCTTAGCAGACATCCCAGGGTACTCCACAGCAATGAAGCTGCTGAAGAGCTGGGGCTCAGGTCCCATAGTGCTGCGTATTGGGGGTGGTAGTACAGACTATCAGACTACAGTGCCAGGGCCTCAGGTCTGGGACTCGTTGAGCAGGATGTACGGAGCTACAGGGATGAAGTACATAATAAGCCTGAACTTTTTCAATCAGGATGCAAACCTCACCAGGGGTCAGATGGAGGCTGCTGTCCAGAAGTTGCCCAAGAAGAGCATAATGGGTTTTGAGCTTGGCAATGAGGTGAGAGAAGCAGGGGCGCCTCCAATTGGCCATGAAATTGGACTTCTCACGGTTTGGGTAGACAGGGATGCGGTCTTGTGTGCCCTGGTAAAGCCATGCGACAAACATCAGCATTTATAAACAGATGAGTGTGGTCTGGTAGTAATTGCGTACCAGAGGCTTCTATCTTCATATCTTGACAGTTTGAAAAATGAATTACAGGCATCATATGGTCTCAGCAGATGCTGAGGTGTTGAGCTCAATTCAGCAGATGCAAGCAGCTAATGCTTTTGGAATCCAAACAGTTGGGGACCTGCAAAAGATACAAACTTGTTTTGCCCATCTCACGGCAGAAGCATGTGCTCGTGGGAGTATCTGCGACAGCCTGCGACTGTTCTCGCGCGTGTTAATCAGGGAGCAAGGGCCTTGAATGTGCAATGAAGTGATCTTGCCTGTGAGCTAATTTCCTGCATATTGCTGCAGACTCAAGGACATAGCAGCTGGCACCCATCTTCCTGACATGTAGCAAGCATATGCGCAGATTTATCAAAGTCTTAACTCAAATTTCTGCCTTGTGCAGCCCAATTTCTATATCAACAAGACCGCCACCTATGGCAACATTACTGGAAGCTTCACGGGCAATGACTATGTGCGCTGCTGCTGGGTGAATGATTGGACTGCCTTGGCCAGCAGTGTGTCATTCTGCAATGGCAGCAGCCCCGCCAGGAATTGCACCACAGGGCAGTTTGTAGCTCCTGCCTGGGGCCACGTTTACATGTACCCTTCCACCATGCAGTGGTTTCTGAAGTAAGTAGTGTTCCTTTGAGAAGCACATTAACATTACCTATTCTATTCTCTACTGTCATCGTGTCAGCCATTTTCTGCATGTCTGTACTCACATGCTTGCAGAAAGGTGGCCCCAGAAAGCATGCGAGGCACACTCTGGACTTGCTGACTGGCTTAGCTGCAAAGGAATCTAGGCTGGATGCTTTCTTCTTGCAAACTTGTGCCAATCTTCCCAGCAAAGACCCGTGCCACTTTCTGATTCTTGGTTCTCACAAGCAAGAGATACATTTGAGCTACCAGTATACATGTAGGTCTTTGACCTACTGTGTTAATACTCTTGTGTGGCTGCTGCCCTGCAGTTCAAATGCCCCTTGGGTGAGCATGACCTCCATCCACTGGTATAAAGCAACCAGGGAGACCTTCAGCACAGCTGCCAGCCTCCTGGACGAGGACCCCATCAGACTGGAGATGTTCAACCTGGCTCAGCTGGTCAAAGTCACCAAGAAGTGAGTGGACAGGGAACGCGACCTTAACGGAGGCTTGCTACTACTGCAGGGGATGAGCCCTGCAGCTGCTGATTATGCAGTGCTGGCCTAGTAAATGTTGACCGGGAGGCCAATGGCTATAAGTCAACACTGTTCAGTCTCCTACGCAAGTAATCATTTGCTTCTGCGCAACAGTCCTCACAACGGTCGGTTGTGGGGGCTTCTTGTCAGTCATGGTGCTGTAGTTTGTTGCAAAGGGCTGTGTGCAGCTGCGTTACTGCATCCTGAACAACTGCTACAGGAGGCTGCTTGCTTAGGGCATCATGCATGCAATTGTTCAACTGCATGAAGGAGGGCCTTATGGATTATTCTCATGCCTTGAAGCTGTTCCATTATTCCCAGGTTTTAGGGGTCCTGTGAACCCCACTTGTTTCTATGACAGGTTCATATGCGGTTCCACCCTTGATATGGCCTTTGATGAAATGCACTTTCTAGAAGCATCCTGTGCCATTGTCTGCAGTTTTGGAAAGCCTCCCAGGGTTGCTGAGATGAATAGCATCAGCAACAGCGGCCGCGAAAACGTCTCGGACGTCTTCTCTTCTGCCCTTTGGACTCTGGATGCATCCTTAGAGGTTGCTGCAGCTGGTGCCGTGGGTGTAAACTTCCACCAGGGCGCTGGGCAGAACCTGTACTCAGCCCTGATACGATGGCACTTCAAAAATGGGACACTGGCACCTGTGAACATCCGGCCGTGCTTCTATGGGATGGTCATGCTGCAGCAGGCGTTGAGGAAGGGCAGTAGGCTGCTTAAGAAGACTGTTCTTCAGAGCAATGCAGTGGATGTGTACAAATACATTAAGGTCTGGCCCCTGCAGGATGTATTCACACAGGAGCTCAGGTATGAAGTTTGGTGCTGGAGTGGAACTTTGCATTGGAGCCTAGCACTAGTGGCAGGGAACTAGGCAGGGACAGTTTACACAACCGCACAAAGATGTGCTTTGCCTGATGGTTCAAAGCTGTTTAACATTTGCAGAAGGGATATAGGTGCCAACATACGAAACTGCTATGGGCTGCAACCCTGCCAGTTAATCATCCCAGCAAGCTGGCGGGCATTACATCATCATCTCAGCAGCAATTGTGCACCTCAAGTCACTGCCTGCTGCTTTGTGAAAGCTAACTGCATATCGCTCTTGATCGCTCTTGGCACCCTGAATCCCAGCAATTTTACTGGTGATGCTGTCAATTTTATTGCAAGGCTGGTACTCTGACCAGGAGTGCTCAACGCCACTGCTATATAAGACAGGGACATGAATCATGGCAACTCTACAGCCACTTATGCTCACATGTGCTGCTTTGGTGCTTTTTGCAGGTGGGTACTTATTAACAAGCACCCCACCAGTAATGGCACTGTGGTGTTGCAACTTCCAGAAGGCCCTTTGGAGACCTATGCCAACAAAACCAAAACCATAAGGCTCCAAACAAAGGGTGCAGATCCACTCAGCTCCAAGACTGGTATCACTCTTGGAGGGTACAGCTATACTGGAGGAGCGGTGCGCTTGGGGACAGAGGTGGCAGAGTATACATCTGTGAAGCTACTACGAAATGGCACGAGACAGGTGTCCATCAGAGTGCCTGCTGCCAGTGCAGCGCTTGTGCGACTGACAAAGGTCAATGCAACTACTGTGGCGCCTGCTGTCCTCAGCTGACATATGCCTCTCAACAGGTTGTTTTTGTTTTGATTAGTCTATGGTATGGGTGCTGAGTAACAACCAGAGATGTGCTGGCATCTATGCAGACTTGCTGCTGGACTCTATCTTCAGCAGTGGGTACAGAGCCATAGGTCAGGACGCATGAACCCCCTCAAATCTGGGTATTCATGGATGGGACCTGGTCCCCAAGGGGTGTTTTAGGCAGCCTTTTCCAATTGGACTACAAGCAGCTTATGCTTGTAGCCCACTCAACACTAGGTTTAGGGGTGACGTCTTGTGTCTCTTGTTTTTGTGTCTGCCTGGGTATGCTCTGTGGTCCTGCTTGCAGCGCAGGTTCAGCGAGAGGGAAAAACAGAGATATACGCAAGGAGACCATGTATTGTTCCTTAGCGTGGGATTGTGGGTTGCTTGGTGTAAAGATTTCACGGACTTGGGGGTTCAGCAATCAAAGCACCAGTGCGAGCAATCCATCTGCTGGCCACTGCGTTGCTTACATAGGCAAGTCTGTCAAGAGTGTGGCTAAATTGTTAGGGTCCTTGCGCCTCAATGTTCTTGGGCACCATTTGCTAGATGATTTGTGATGTCTGGGAGGGTGAACATCATATCAGCTGCAATTCCAGGTTCATATAAGCGTTTGTGGCTACTTCCGGTGTCAATAATTGCTACTGCATGCTGTGGTCATCTCGCTGTGTCGGTGCAAGCGCAATCCACCTATTTGTGATAGAGACGCAATGCTAGCCATTCAATGGTACCAGGCGGTACCACCTGACTGGCAAGTGTGTGCCCGGAGGCATCAGGCTTGGTCTGGGCATTCAGTTTTGGTGGTATGACATCATTCTGTATGCCCTACGTATGCTCTATGTGGCCACTTCATCAATATTTCACATGAAAAACTTACGCCATACATGTTGTTTAGGAGAGGATGAGATGATTGTAAACACTGATGAGCATCGGCTGCATGTTAACTGTATTTCTGAAACAGCTGTATTATGTGATCAATAGGGCTAGTGTGGAGGTTGCAGGTCGCGTCTTGAGTTTTGTTCCTTGAGTTTCGCTCTATATCGACTTATATTTTTAAGTGTGGCTGACTGGTAATGCCCGCCAACTGCCGAATGCCCTGATACAGCGGTTTCATGCAGCAGCGTATTCTCCTGCCTCTGCGGTAGGGTAGTGGCACAATATGAGTATGTACAATTGCGGGCATAGTTTTCTCTATTCATGTAACCAATGCTGATGAGTAATGTCCTGCCAGCCGGCGTTGGAAGGTACTTACCACCAGCATAGACACCCGTTCTATAAATGTAGATGTAGAGGTGCAGCCTGAGGTCAGCCGGAGTAGATAGGATGTCAGATGTGCTGTGTGATGTGAAGGCATCTGCTAGGCTAGCGAATGGTCCGTGATACCGCACTAGCTGTTTTTTGGGGGATCATCGCTTTCGGATGATCTGCCCTCGTCTCCCGTCTCCAGGATGCGTGCAGTCAACTGGTCATGATACTCACATTCTGGCTACAGCCTGTAACGGCACAAGCAACGTTTCAGAATGCGTTACCCCCATATGGCTGCAATAGACGGCAGCTTACCGATAAACAGCCCACCGACTCAAGGGTGGGTGACTCGCCGGTACGATCTCTCTGCATCCGACGTGTCGATGGGTCAGACATTGCCCAAAAACAGCTATTGACGGCTACCAGTTAGCGGACATGCGCATTAAATCCGATACGGGCAGGTCCGAACGCTAGAGGGTGAAGGAGCTCCTACCAAGCATTTTCCTCACTTACGCATCACGTGCTCAGCACCAACACTTGTGGCTGGAAACCCGACGCCACCACTCTCACCGATCATTCTTTAGTTTGCCTTACGGTGATTTATGAGCGACAAGAACATTCCCATTTGACATGTGACTCCCGGTGGTGATCACTACACGATCACCGCTAATGTACATGTCAAGCTTGAGTGGAACTGCCGGATGGTGCCCGATGCCATCAGGGACCAACTAAGGCCATAAGTTGAGACAGCAGTTTGGCAACACATGACATCTACTGCACAGGCGCATAGTTCCCGACTGCAATGCGAGCCCAGCACCCACATGGACAAACACAACCAATAAAGCTGGGCAATCAGACTGCCAAACAAACAAACAAACAAAAATTTAAGGTGCGGCAACCGCAAAGGGCTGCTAGGTCGAAACGACCAAACACACCATCACAAAATGCGCTGCTGCCAGCCAACTGGTGCCAATTTCATAAACAAAAAAAGAAGCGTGCCTGACATCAGCGTCAGTGGCAACAACTACAACCTGTCCATGCCCAATGAGCATCCCATATGTAAAGCCATTACAAACTCTTCAAACGCAGACAGGATGTGCTGCTGCAACTGATAGAACCTCAATACAGCCCTAAAACACACAGCGACAGGGCAGACTGCGAGCTGTGAACATGCTTGAGCTTTGCGGGCAAGGAACCATCATTAACTGCTACCCTTTACATTAAGTAAAGCACCATAGAGCTCTGGGGAAGCCAAGCGCCCCCGACAAGAATCCATACTCATATATGTGTACTCTTCTATTGTCTGCCACATCTACTCCACTGTTCTGATAAGAACTGTAACGATCATTCAGTTGCCAGCTGTGTGGATAGCTGCTGTACTCAGTGCAGCATACACAGCCTCTCCCATGTTGTAGAAGTCCCCTATACCAAAAATCCATGATTCAACGCTGCTCTTCTCCGCTCAAGTGCTTGCCCAGGAGTTAAAAAAAAGCATTTCGTTACTCACTCCATATCTTGCCCTCGCCCTATAATTTGCTCTACGCTGAAGTAGACCAGTTGGCCAAACAGAGAAGGCGCATGTCCACTGATGTGGTTTTCAATTGCGTATATACAACGCTACAATGCTCAATGTAGCAAATGAACCAAGCCCGGGACCATGTTTGCCCTCCAGAGCTGTTCCACACACCCTCTATAGGCCAAAAATCTTCCACTCCCCACCGCGCACACTAACACCGGCACGCTCTCAAGATCCAATGCAATAAGCTTCCTCAATCCCAACGCCTTAACACAAACTATGGGTACCTCCGGTATAGCACCCCCGGTCCCTGCCAACCACTACCCCTGCCCCCCCTCCCTGCTGCTACCCCGGCTCCTCTTACTGCTGCTTGAGCTCTGAAGCCACCCCCTCCACCACTGCAGGGCTGCTAGAGTAGCGTAGCACCGCCCCTTCCCTCCCACCCGCCTCCTGCTGCCGCCCCACAGCCCCTCCCGCCTGCATCAAAGCTGGGCCGCTCCCATGCCTGCTCCCCATCTCAGAGCTACCCCTGGACCCCCCATGCGGGCTGCCCAGGTGGCTGTACCCCTTCCGTGGCAGCCCGTGGTTATCCATAGAGCGCCTTAAGCCGCCGTGGCAACCAGATAGACCGCGGCACGCCACCCGCACTGCACCTGTCACCCCATAATGTGCCATCCTGTGGGTGAGCTTGTAAGGAGCAGGGCCTGCAAGGAGTGAGAGTAGGTACAGTGGCAAGGGCAGGAAGAGTCAGTGGCAATGCTGTCGTTGCAAGTAAAAGTAAACAGAGAACAGAACTTAGCTTAATCACTGCTGATACTAGGATGTTTGATACCAGTATACCTGGGCCTGCAAGGACAGCAGTTCTGCCGCAGCAGCAGCAAGGGCAAAGGGGAATCAGCGGCCATGGGAACGTTCCAGGTGCACCGAGAGAGCAGGAACCTTTCACCATGCATGTGAGGATCCCGCCTGGTAACCTCCTCTACAGCTAAGCTCCCTCGTCCATTCGTAGCCCCATCTCGGAGTGTACCTTACATTATGCACACGTACAGGTAGCCCGAACCCTAGGCCCCTAATGATAGAGAACCCAAAGGTGTAAGAGAGCGCCCAACACAGCGCCAAGAGCCTAAATACCCAACACAAGAAACAAGGCAAGCCACGGCCGCGTAACGGCTGCGTAACTCAGGTGTAACCCGAGAGGCACTCGGTGGCACTGAAACCCAGAAGAGCCTGAACCCCAACACCCAACCATACAAAGCATCATATCAGCAGGTATGCATGGAGGAATAATAGTAATGGTAGGAAGGACTATCTGTATCCTTACAATCCACTGCTGGTATTAGGGGTTTTTCTTTATGGCCCTGTAACAACCATGGAATCAATTAAAAAATCATCAGCCATGACTTCATGAATGATGAGTAACCACACCAGTACACCTCTGCCACACCCAGGCCCTGTCACCATTCATCCGTTCCCTCCTCTACCTTTGCCCCTCTGCACGGATGCACGGCCTACACAATTTCAACAACCCATCCAAAAGCCTGACAGCGTTGGCTTGGTCTAGTCAGCTTTTCCCCTCCATTTCTCAATGCATTTCTTGCAGGACTTGCCCAGCTGCCCTAAAGCCAGTGTTGCCCCTTCTCCTTTAGACTCACTTTCCACAGGATCCACAGCAATTGACTTCGCCTCACGTTTTCAGCCAGCCATGTCCAACGCACAGCAGGCACCTTCCCTTCCCTGCCTCCAAGCACCCGAGATTTTTAACGTCTGTCACATACACCCCTCCCAACCCACCTTCCACTGGCAGCACAGCATGAGAGTTAGCAGTGGCAGCTCCTTGCCACCTTACCCAGTCTTCTCCAATGCCCAGCAGGCCCCTCCCCTTCCCCACCTCCAAGCACCCCACCTTTTGTTCCCTCATCCCATGCACCCCTCCCAACCCACCTTCCACTGGCAGCACTGCATCTGACGTAGTCTCCGCTGCCCCTGCCACCATAGTCACGTCCAGCTGCACCCCTATGAAGAACTCCACTGCCCCATCAGCGTCCCGCACAGCTGCAACATGCAAACAGTTCCAGAAGGGGCGCCCGTCCTTGGTGTAGTTCAGCAGCGTCACTGTGATGGGCTCAGGAGGGCTGGCTTTCAAGGCAGCTGATAGGCGTGCTACCTCGGCAGGGTCTGTACCTGGGCCCTGCAGGAAGCGACAATTGCGCCCCACCACCTCCTCCCTGCACACAGCCAACCAACAGCAATAAGAGGCACTCAAACGGAGAAAGTGACTGCTGCAGCTGCTACGTTGTTGTCGGCCTCAACTTTGACAGGGTTGTTGCTATATTTGCTTGCATGCGCGGCATGAGACCACTAGCACACCATGATAGGTGTGCGCCTCATCACCATCCACCCCTCAAAGCCCAGCAAAAGGAGGTGGGCAGTCAGTTGCTGGGATTTAACGTGTGGTCAATTAAAATGGTCAACTATAGTAGACCAAGCACCGACCATAGGGTACCATATATGCAGCCCAACCAGCTATCAAAAAAGGCTTCACAGGACAATGACAGAACATCACAACCGCCCCAGCCCCACACCTGGTAAACCCTGTCAATGACAGTCTCCAACACAGTCACCCAGTCTTTCTGCGATACGGACAATACTAGTGGGTGGGTGAGTCCCAGATGCCGTATTCTGCTACCTATGCTGCAGTCAGCCCACACATTGGTGCCGACATGTAAGCACGTTCTATAACTACGCTAAGAACTGTACGCTCCATCGAACAATTCCAGACACAGATCTCTGCTATCATGCATCCATACCAACCACCTGTCTGCTCATCTTACAATCGCAAATTCTGATGATGCAGAGTTTCCCAGAAAGCTAAGCAATCTTGGTGCACAATGCAAGGAGTATTTCATAACATCAGAGTAGTTTACCCCAGCTGAGCACTGCTGTCAGGACGGTGCACACCCACCTGCTGTACCCAGTCATATCCAGGAACTGTTTGCTGACATGCACAATGGGGCAATCAGGCTGCCGTGGGTCAGAGAGCACAAAGGACTGCTGAATACGTAGCAGCGGCTGCACCAGTGAGCTTGGAAGACAGGAGCTGGAAGCTGGGTGAGCTGCACACATGCCAAGGGACACATAGGGAGAGAAGCAGCTTAATTAGCACACGTCAGCTGGTTGCGTAATCCACATTAGGCAGGGCGATTGCTCATAAGGCCTGCTCATTTCGAAAAGGTGTTGAATTATGCTTTTCTTGCCCAAAGTCACAGGGTTGCTTCCTGCCGGTCTACTGCCAAGCCTTAACCGCCAATAACTCAGAGATATAGGGATGGTCAGGTAAGTATCATGCAGGATTGCAAGAGCCCCATTGATAGATGGGGCTCTTGCAATCCTGCATGATTTGCCTATACGCACTTCCTCACCTCTTTGCGCCTGGCGCCTTTGCTACGCATCTGTTTCCATCTATGCCACACCCTGCTGCGCCAGCCCCTTGCAGAGAGATACCATCGTAACCCCACAATGGCGTCATCTACGGAACTCTCAGAACTAGCTAAACTGCCTGCTGCCACACCCTGCTGCTGCACCTCCCAACAAGGTCCCACATGTCTCCTATGAGCTTCTCACATGTCTTAATCCTGGGCCCCAAATTCCCTGCGGTCTTACCTGTAGTTGCTATCAGCCCTGAAATCTGCTGTGCCCCCTCCGCCTCCTGGCTAACCACATCCGGCAGCTCCCCATCGTCGCTGGGCAAGTCATCAGACAAAGCTGATGACAACCCAGAAGCCCCGGCTTGCTGCTGCTGGTGCTCCTGGTCCTGCTGAGTGATGCTGCTGGTGGAGGAGTCTGCAGGCCTCTGCTGCTGTGGACCTGAGCTGCTGCTGGATGGCTGCGAGTATGGGCCACTGCCACCTCCTCCTGCTGCTGCTGCACATGGTGCTGAGCCTGTGCCTGCTGCCTGTGCTTCGCCAAGGGCTTCCTTGCAGCCTGCTGCTTCCATGAAGGCATCTGCAGGACAATGAGTGATCATTTCTTTCATCAGCATGCAGCACAGCTACCGTTACAAGATGTTTGTTGCATACGGATGCCACTAAGTGCCGTAATATGGGGTCGGCATCCACCACACGTGTGGAAAAGCTTGTAGTGACAGCTACAGAAGCAGCATGGTATGGTATGAAATCTAGGCCACAAGTTTACTGTTGCTTTCCTGGCTAACCCAAGGTAGCACATTTGTGCATTTCACGGGCTTGCAGGACCAGCACTCATGTAAAAATGCCCTTCACTTAAAGCCCTCTCGTATCTTTAGCCTAGTGAATCACCTGCTATCTCTTTCTCTGGGATTGAATGCACTGATCGAAGCTCAGATATCATCTGTGTCACATCGGTTTGTATCCCAATATAGTGTGTAACCCTGTCTTGATCATCCAGGATGGGGGACAAGAAGAACTGGTTCCAGAAAGGAGTCCCATCCTTCTTGTAGTTCAGCAGGCAGACCTGCATAGCATACACAAGTTTCAACTGCGCCCTCTACAAAGCTTGGTAACTGATCCATACGGTCTCTCTCGAAGGGTTCCATGGGCTTGCATGCGGCTTGCTATTACGTTCGCTAGCACTCAGCCTTCTTACCTGGCAGCAGCGGTCCTCCCTGATAGCATCCCTGATCTCCATAACCTGAGGTGGACGTTCAACGTGTGATGACACAAGCTACAAGCACAGACAGCAGGATACAAGATGTAAACTGGCCTCGACGCACCTTCCGCTTTTCAGTGCCGTGGCCTTGCAAGAATCTGCAGTTGTGGCCAATCACCTGTGGAAGCACGGAGGTGCTTAGGACTTCTGCAGTGGCGTTGTCACATGCGCTGAACCCCACTGCGCACCTACCTCAGACGGCGTATAGCCTGTAAGGTCGTAAAACCTTGAACTTGCGAAGGTGATTGGCATGTCTGGCTGCATACAATCTGACACCGTGAATGCAAAATCAAACCGCTTCAGCTTATCCGCCAGCATGTGTTGTATCGCTGGAGGCATGCCCTGTAAAGGCCCTATACCCAGAGAATCCATTGGGACAGGTCAGTGCGAACTGTCGCCTAGCCTGCACCCCTGTTTTTGCCTGTAGAAGGTCAGTGCGAAATTTGCACCACCCGATGTCCCGGACTTGTTCGCAGCCAGCTGCTACTGAATGCCCTTATTGCCGATGTCACCCTCACACAGGAGGAGACACTCCTATGCAAACCCGGCCGCTTTGGCCATGCACAGCATTAATCCTAGAGTAGGAGGCCTTGGCTGACATCAGCCTGACGCACGTGGCACTTCACACCCCACTGAAACTCAGCACTTCCCAGCAACGACTTCTCACAGCAGCGGTACGGCATTGCCTGTTTGGACAAGCAATGTCAAATACTGGAACTGAGTACGTGTTCTGAGAAAAACGTTAATGCCGAACTGCTTTGGGCGGCTGCTCACCGATTCCACCAGGAAGGTACCGCAGCCACAATGATAGAGGACAACTAGTTAGTACAGACCCTTTCACGCGCGCAAGACTATGTAACATTTGGGCGCACTGGAAGGCGCACACAGTCAGCTGGGACAAGCGGTGTTATCATACCCTTCAGTGACGCGCCTGTACCCTCCACCACTAGGCAGGAAAACAATACTGCGGTCAATCAAGACACACGAAGTCTTGACAGAGATCACACAATGGAAGAATGCAGCTTCACAGAGCCATGCATGAAGCCTCCTAGCCTTTTTTGCAGCCAGAGACTCATAGGCACAACAGCTGAATCTGGGTGTTGCTGTTTGGTATACGACGTACACCTCGTCTGCATGCATTAGGATCCAAGCTGCGAGGATCCCTACACCGACTCCTCCCATGAAAAGAGGTCAGAGGCTGCTCACCATTGCCAATTGATGCTGTATTGGCAAGCAGCTGACATGCGCACTACCCCCTGAGCCTAAGTTCACTCTCCGCCGAAGGGCTTTCCAACCACTCATCACGGCTTGACTAGGTGAGGGGCCTATGGCCCTTTTTGCTATGGCATAGCATGAAATGTAATGATGGCAAGCAGGTGACACAGATGCTGCCCATGCATGTGCCTAACTACGGGTTATAAAAGCAGGAGCAAATGATGCACCCGATAGACGCGCATTGGCAGCTGGCTTACTTTACCCTCACCATTGATGGGTTCACAGAGATGGCCACGAACATAGGCACGTTGTTGGGGCTCCATGCATCACTCATGGTCCTGACGCACATGAGATGAGGCATGACCTCAACAACATGCATTAGCAGCATGTCACCTTAGCTTACGTTGCAACCTCGCCTCTTCATTCACCATTCATGTATTAAGATATATCAAACATCGTACTGTAGCAGACTGCTAGCTCTGACAAACCTTCTCCAGCTGCATGAGCCTCATACTCTCCAAACATGAGTGCATCACCCAAACCCACATCTAGCCTCACACTGATGTACCCTGCACATAGAAACATACCTAGGCCTCACTGCCCCTCACATTGAGAAACCCTGCACCCCCAGCTGAATCAGTCAAACCCCTATGCGTCTCTCTCCATGTTCTGTTGGCACCATCATGTTCTGTTGCCACGATTGATGCAACCAACCATTCTTACCAGATTACCAAGTAGAATGCTGGAGTAGCTCATGGCAAAAGCACAGTCACCAGATCACATGTGAAAGCAGTTGTGGTGCATGACTCACACCACCCATATTTTACAATTCATGATATGCCAAATGCATTAACTCACACCACTCATCTGTCAGTTGTTGCCATGGTGCCTCCGTCTTGATCATACACAGACATATGATGGTCAGAAGTAGCCACATTTCCCTGGCACAGCACACCCACAATGCTGCTGTGCCTGTGCGAGGCCGAGGAGGGCGGGGGGTGGTGATGGGGTAACCAGGGTGTAGTGCTGCTACTGCTAGCGCCCATGCTGGTAACATTCAGAAGCTGCTGCGGAATCGGCTGCTGCTCATGGTGGCCTTCCTGCTGCTGGTTGCGGTATTCAATTCAGTGAATAGAACCGCCGTACAACTGCTGCTCATGACGGCATTTGCCCTGCCTTCCCTGCTGCTGCTGCTCCTGCTTCACATCCCAGCCTGCTCCTGGCTCTTGCAATTGCAGCCAACAGTAAGAGCAGACAGATGAAGGAGCCCTGAAGCCAAGCCCTGGGTGCTCCTGCTAGAAGTGCTGCTGCTACTGCTCTGCTGCTGATGATATAACTCAAAGTGATAGATGTAGGCTGCTGCTCATCTCCTCCTCCTGCTCCACCCGGTCCACCTGCTGCTGCTGAGCTGTTGGTGCCCATGGAGGACCCGCAGACTGAGTAAGAGACCGAAACCCCCCACAGGTCATGCGCTCGGTCGAGGCCACATCGCGGCGGTTTGGCTGATGTCCAAGCACCCTTGTACCGGTATACAAGCACGGATGGCTAGCCAGGTAGTGGGGCTCCAACATGCTTGCTACAGCCATGCGTGAACAAGCTTGCTGCACCCATCCATGGAGATTGCTGCGGCTTGCACCAGTATTGTCAGGGCACTGCTGCTGCTGCTGCTCCTGCCACTGCTGATCATGATCAGTTTGATGTGGCGATTGTTGGAACAGTTGATCACGTCGCAGCCATCACAATACATGTTGCCCCGTCAACCTGGGTCATCCTGAGCTGGATGATCTGGTGCTGCTCCTGCTGCTGCTTGCTCAGCTGGCAATGTTTTCTTGCAGCCATACACTGCTGTTTGCAGCGAAGGTCTCCAGAGCACTGGACGCCGCTGTGACTTCCAAATGGCAACGATAGCCGTCATATTGCGACAACCAGGCAGCTGCAGCAGCTAACTTAGGGTAATCCCTGCAACAAGGTGGGCTAGGGGGTCATGTCGTACACCCCGTAAATATAGGAAGGAGGGTTTCGTAACAGTCCAAGATGATGGCTCACCTGCTGGGAACTTTGATGATGCCAGTTCCGTGCTGGTGCTGCAGTACGTGGATGCCTATGTTGCCACCCACGGTACCATGTAGCGAACGGAGGGCAGACTTCATGCTTCCCATGAACACTTTCTCTGTTAGGTCGGCGTTGAAATCCAAGAACGTCCTGTGAGACACCGCATGAGGGTGAAGTAGGGAGGGGGTGGAAGGGATGAAAACTCGTGGAAGCAAGGTGGCCACGCACAGTTGTAACTTGGCGTACACGTATGGTAGCTTTATAGTTGTGGTTTTGTTTGGGTGGATCGGAGAAGCAGCAGGTAAGCTATGCTGTTGTGTTTCAGTCATCGCTGTACTAGCAGATCATCACAGTCAGGTCCCTTCACTACAAGACATTGCATGTTGAAAGCATGACAAACGTATAATGGTAGATTAGATAACCAGTCGTTGGCTGGCCAACGCATCGGGGCAGCGGGGCTGCACACGGCTGAATATGGCTCTTGAAGTACAACGGGTGAGTCCTGTAGTTCAGTTGAGTGACACCTACACAGTTTCAAATGCACCACAGCAATGTGCGGCCGTCCCCTCCGCGTGCCCATCCTTAATATATACGACCCAAATGCCAAACTGAACTGTTACAGTTGTCGAGTAGCATACCTTCTGTAACCGCCATGAAAGTGCCGGAACGTAACTGAACTCACAGCTGCAGCTTGATCCCATGCTGCTTCCTCCTCCAAGGAGATGCGCGGGGCACACTAGCTTTACTTAACGTACATACATGGCACATTGACGTGGTGGTATGGGTGCCCATGAAGAGTCAGCCCAGAGCACCAGACCACCTGGAGGCAAGCGTCTGCGAGTGATTCTGGCAGTCTGCATCTATGTCATCCTCGGTAAGGCCTCACTGTAGTCCAGGTACCCGCTCAAGAAGCCATTGCATGCTCATCCTACTACAGCTTCTTTCCCCTAGTGTTCTATCAATTAGTGCCCTGGTTGGGCAGCTGCTGCCATGGCATAGCCATTCACGCCACAAAGATCTTGCCTATGGCCCATTGTGCCCACCTCTCATCTGTAGACGCCCTCACAGTTGACCAGCCAAAGCAGTAATGCTCTGCTTAACAACATGCCTGGTGCTACAAATCAGGCTTCCTGAAGTCTTGTGCCTTAACTAAAGATCTTATTGGATCTGCAAATCAAGCCTAGACCAAACTCCTCCAATCACATGAGCACAGCCTGAGGTAGGCATCCTATGGATTGCAGGCATTCCAGTATGGTGGAGCACCACCAGCCTCCACAGACCAGCACTGTCTCATGCAGACATGCAAAGCATCTTGGCAGAGGTCCAGGAGTCCATGCGCCTGCTGCCTGTGAGCCTGGAGCTGTATGTGGTGCTGCCAGGTGAGGAGGCAGGCAGCCAAGAGGGCTTGGCAAAGCTGCATTTCGGAGTCCTGTAGACGTGAGCAAGCAACAGCAGCAGCAGCGCTGCTGCATTAGCACAGTGCCTAGCTGATGAGGGCCGGCAACCAAGGGACATTGGTTTGAAAACCTGCAGCTTTCAACTTGGCACACAGGAGCTGGCACAGGAAAATGCCAAAATTGTTGCTGCCTTAGCATGGTGTTTTATTATTTCATTTCATGATATGCCATAGCAATAAGTGCCATAGGCCCCGCACCTCAAGCTGTCACAAAGAACAGCGAGGTGGAACATGGTGTGCAGCTGAATGCATTTAGCAGCAAAGCCAGGTTCAAGTTCAAGTACATATGCATACCTTACATTGACTGCAACAGACAAAGCTGCAAACAATGTATCTTTCTGCCCAATGAGTAGATCATCGCGTACCAATGCCCAATGTGTAGACTTGAGTTTTCAATGCGCAGATGAAAGCACGTAATTGTGGCAAAGGTGCATACAGCAACAGCCTCATCGCCAGGAACATGTGGGGGGCACACAGGCAGACAAGCAGCTGAATGCATGACGGGCACAAAAGCAGCTGCGTCTGATAGTACCAAATGTGCTTGAGATCACCAGCGTGCATGCAATAATTTGCTGTGAACAGGCGCGAGCAGGGAAAGAATGAAGCTGCTTTTGGGATTTGAATGCAGCTAATTGCAATGACAACAGCATCTACTGGAGGAGTACCATATATTACGGCCAGGAGCAACAGCACGCATCATAGCCAGTGGGTTAATGGACCTGCACCAGAAAACTGTCACATCATAGGAAGGAATAGCTGTGGAGGATACCCTGGCATCCCTGGCAGCCAGTTATGGTCAGCCGTTCAACCGGCAGAGCAACAGTAGATCTGTCAGGATGGTTGCTAGGATGCTGATCTTCTTAGGATGCTGATCTTCCTGCTTCTTGATTGATGCTGCTGCTCACCAGGGGGATCTCCTCAAGATGATGTTGATCCCATCCCTCCAGGGGCAGCAGCCTACCCAGGAACAGAATATGACTCAGGTGTGCAGGGCGTCATTGCTTAGGGTTTTGGGACCTGGAGGTTCCTTGCAAGGGTGGCAGTGGCGTTGCCTTTTGCTGTTCTGCTAGAACTTGCATTGCTGTCATGTTCCGCAAAGTGAGTCTTACGTTACTGTCTTATCGACCTAAGGATGCACACATGGCTAGTTGTTAAAGCATATGATGTTCAATGGTGTGTTTTTGCCCTGTAGGTGTGGAGTCATCAGTGTCATCAGCAGCAGCAGCTACAGCTGTGGGTCAGCAATGGTTGCTGCGCCTGGTGGAGGGCTTGAAGGACAGGGAGCTCAAGGAGCTGCTTCAACAGGTGAGCGGGGCATGGGGGAGCGGAAGGTGGGGAGGGGGGAGATGAGGGGAGTGTGTGCGGGAGCAGACAGGAACAGTGGGGAGGGTGTTGCGCAAGGCGAGCGGGTGGACAAGCAGGGAATGGGAACCACAGATCGAGGGAGAGTGAAGAAGTTGGGATTGGAAGGGCCAAGGGGAACTGGATGGATTCATGGCTGTGGAAGAAATGGCAAGCAGGGAGCAAGTGGTTGGACAGGTCGTTGCGAGTGAACAGGGGGCAAGCTGACCACACAATACTAGCTTGTTTCTCACAAGCATAGAGTTGCAAGTGACACAAACCCTATGTAACATACAGAACACTGATTCAATCCCGACTGTCTGTCCATGTGGGCATGCTTCTTATCTGCCCACTGGCTACCTATTCCACCCCAATGCTCAGGGATCTACTCTGTCATGTTAATGCAGGGAGGTCTTCAGCTTTCAGTGACTCTGGAAGATCCACGCACCAACAGCTGCAATACCACCACTACCACAAGAGCACCACACCCACCAGGAGGATCAACAGCAGCAGCAGCAGCACCTGGAGATGGAGAAGGTGGCTGCTTGCACCTTAGCCGCCTGGCCTCCTGCTCAGCTGTGACCAGTGAAGCAGAAACAAATGATCCTGACAAACAAGCAGCACAGACAGCAGAAGCTAGAGATGGAGCAGCAGCAGCGGCAGCAGAAGATGTATCTGAGGGTGGAACAGCAGCAGCAGCGACAGCAAGAGCAGCAGTAGCAGCGGCAGCAGCAGCAGCAGAAGTATCTGAGGGTGGTGATGGTGGTGGTGACAATGCATCAGAGATGGATGCTGTGTTGCTTCAGCTGCTGCGGCAGCATGGAAAGGCAATACTTGGGCATCACACCTTCTTCCTGCTGCCTGAGGGGGTAAGGGTGCAAGGGGGACAGCTTTGCACCAGCAGCAGTAGAAGCAGCAGTGGCGGTGGTCACAACGAGCCTATTGCTGCTGCTGCTGCTGGAGGTGCTGGAGGTGGAGGTGGCAGCAATAAGGGTAGCAAAATGGTGAGAAACCTCATTTTGGGTGAACACTATCATGCCTGGGCTCATTACACTCTATTTGGAAGCAACAATAGCAGCACCAGCAGCAGTAATGGGAGTACCACTAGGGGTAGCGCCGGTAGTGGCAGTGAAGACGGTAGCAGTAGCAGCGGCAGCAGCTCTGCGCTTGTCAACTTGTCCACTGCAGCTGCACAAGCTGCAGGTGATTTGCTACAGCAATACCTCACCCTCCACACTAACATAAACCCCGTCCTTACGGCTGCCGCTCAGCTTCCTATCTCCCCAGCAGGCCAGATGGTTTTATCATTCAGCCTGTTGAACTCAGACCCCAAGGTCGGTGGGGTTTACGACTGGGACTTTTCAGGGTTTGAGGAGAGGTTTTTGAGCCCCCTCATCGAGGTATTAGCGCCGGTGGTTCAGGTTGCAGTGGAAAGTCAAGTGCTGTTGTATACAAGGGCAGCTGTTGATGGCACTTGGTCGCGGGAGCATAAGAGTTATGTGGTACCACATGACCAGTTGCCTTTCTTTGTGGATAGTGAATGGCCTATAGAGTCCTCTGGGGCGGTAACAAGACCGAAAGAGACAGGCGAGACTGGGGTTGAGGGGTATGCTAGCGCAAACCTGCAACCTCTGTACCACCAGCAGCAGCAGCAGCAGCCATTGCAGCTCCAGCAAGGAGGAGGTGTAAGAGACCCTGCAGCAGCAGCTGCTGTATTGCCGCATGTACTGCACTTTGCCGTTTACATCCCACCTTTAGATCAACAGCCCCTGCTGCTGCTGGAGCGTGACGGTCGGCCCAGCATCACCAACAGCTTCTGGATAGCTTCATGGGGAGGCTTAGCAGTGGTAAACCCTAGTGTTGAAGCAGAGGCAATTACCTCACCACTAGCAGCAGCAGCAGAACCACCGCAGCCAATTGCAGAAGCAGCAGGTGCAGCAGCCTCATCAGAAGCGGCCAGAACTGGGCTGCTGGGAGGGAGGAGGCTGAGCGGACAGGAGGAGCAGCAGGTGGCTGGCATTCTGGTGGCACAGCTGCATGAGCTGTTGGGGTTGCCGCTGTTTGAATATGCAGGGACAGCTGGGGTGAAATGTGATGAATCAGTGTGGCGGGTGAGCAGTGCTGGGCTAAAGGGTTTCCATGCTGCAATGGGTATGCTTTGCTGGGATAGCTGAATGTGGCGGCTCTGCAGATGCTGTGCAGGCTCTATCGATGCATTTTTTGAGTGTAAAGGGGGGTAGCAGGTAGCTCTCATGGCATTGTGCAGCTTGGCATGTGTAGCTTGGCATGTTCCTTCATGTGACCTCATTTAGCCACAGTCCTTGCCTGCTTCTACTTGTCCTGGCTTTGCTCCTTCTGCTGCCCTTGCTCGCCTTTCTGTGACTTGAAATGCTCTTTGCCTCCCCCCCCCTTTTTTTCCCTCCTCTCTGTGTCCTGGCTTGCTGGACAAATTCTTTAGAGGATACCTTCCCTGCGTGCGCAGCTTTGCATACCAGCTCAATGGGCTGCGGAGGCACCACGTGTGTTGCCTTCAGCATCATGTATCGTTTGGCAGCCCCTTCATGCATAGTTGTTACGGAGGGCCCTTTTGCTTTTGTCGTGCTCAGCTCCTTCCTGCCCAATTGCTGGCTTGTCTCAACGAGAAGATGCCTGTTTCTAGGGGTGCAAGCCCATTACCACTAAGGATAGTGGTCTCTGTGCTTGTTTTTTGCATCAGGAGTGCCCTGTGTTTGTTCCTGCTCTGCATCCTGCGTATGTTATTCCCTTTTTCCGATGCTGAAGTCCCTAGAGACATGTGGTGTTTTCTTCTGAGGCAGCAGTTGCATCAGCATCGGATAAGGACCAATAGCCTTCAGACTAGTGCGTGGGCATATGGTATATTCAGTATGATCAAGAGCCTCCAGATGCGTTCATTCCATAAGTTCCTGCTCATTGTCCTGCACAGGTTCTTCCCTCCCGTGAGCATGGGTTTTCCCAGTGGGAGGTAGCTGCCCTCTTGAGGCAGCAGGTTGCTGCCCAGGTCACTGAAGCAGCACGAGTGTTGGCATCATTCAGCACACTGGTGCAGGAGCTGCCAAACCTGGAGATGCCAGATGTCATTGGGGAGCAGGTGAGGTGCAGATGTGGAAGGCTCCATGTGCTGGTAGTACTACTTCCATTAGTCTTCTCTCAGCTTTGACGAATCCATCAAGCAAGCAGGGAAGCTTCTAAGGGTTAGCGGTGCAGTTCTGGAGTGCGCTATGTACCAACAAACCTATTACAAATTGTATCCTGTAACATAGCACCACTGGCTCTGTCAGGATTCGATTCACTGGTGGTTGGATTAACGTTAATTCTTTGTGAGAGTTCTGCTGCGTGCTGTCTATGCAGGTGTCTGCTGCATTGGCAGCTCTGCGGGAAGCCATGGATGCGATCTCTGCAAGCAATTATCTGGCAGCTGCTGCTGCAGCCCGTGGTGCTCGTGCAGCTGCAGAGTCAGCTTTTTTGCATCCAGCCGTATTAGCACAGCTGAACTTCCCTGAGAGCCACAAGCTGGGGGTGTATATGCCCCTTTTCCTGCCTGTGACAGTGCCCCTGCTACAAGGCTTGTTGACAGAGCTGGCTAGGTACCTGAAACGGAGAAGAACATGGTTGCGGGCCTCTTCGTGAGCAACGACTCCTAAAATGGTCTCAAGCGACGGTCTAATTTGGTTGGGTAGCGCTTCTCTGCTGAGAACGTATAAGGTTAAGCAGATCACAGTAAGAGCTAAGTCTGGGAGTATCAGCATGTATGTGCATGTACCAGTTGTGACGTGTTGCCTTGTCCAGCGTACTGGTGGTGGTTGATGGATAGAGATGACTGCGATCGACCATAGCCCACTTCTGCGAGTTGTATGAGTGCCAGAATGGGGTTTTCGCTCTAGCTGTCCGAGAAGGTTTGAACTGAGACTCTCTGGGCTCATGCCGTACGGCCACCCTGACGATGATGTCTGTTGAAAGAGTGAAGAGCACATCCTACATACTGTCGCACTCGCCTTTTAGTCCTTTCAATTGCAGACATGCAGGGCGGGAAGCGACTACGCGGGTGTAGCAAGTTCTTGCCAAAGGCAAGATCACGCATTGTAACAGTCACTTTATCATACATTTCCCAGCCTTCTATCCAGTCTGTGAGGACGTTGCTTTTTAAGCGTTACCATAGCCCCTCAATAGTGTGAAAAGCAAGCATACCGTTGTTTGGTTCGACAGTCTGAGGTACAATGCAGGTGGGCACCATCGGGCTAGTAAGCAGGAGTGGACATGCCCATCATCAAGGACCTACCGAATACTTCAGTATCAGACACCAAATAACCTTCCTGTGCTTGCATGGCTCCTTAGTATTTGAACAATGTCTGCTACCTGACGCTCACGCGCTTCACTCAGGCCTGAAGCCTGCCCTTACCAGGTTGCTCGTGTCTCTACGCAGGTCGATCTCTGCAGAGTTCTTCCGCTGGTCCTCAACAGGATGCGCGCGGTGGGCGTTGCCACTGCTTGCAACCTGCTAGTCGTGTCCAAGGGCTGTAAAGGGGCTGTGCTTCAGTCCCAGGCTTTCGTTCAAATTGCCATATACATCAGAGGAACTGACCTTCGCAAGATGATTGCGTTCACAACCTGGCTGTCCAAGTACGGTTCGCTCGTTCGCGTTCTCCTAGTAGAAGGCGAGAGACTGAACGCCAGTGTGTCTGAGCCTGCAGCTCACATGCTGGTTCAGAGCCTCCGTTTGGCTTCAGCTGCTGGCATGCGTCTTGGGATAAAGGCTTTTCAGACCAACTTCATGTTCAGCTCAGCAGTGATGGCAAGCCTGCCCCAATGCAGTCTCACCTGCCTCGTCTTTAGGGCTCTGACCCAATATCATGCAGTAGCAGGCTCAATCACGAACCCCCTGAGCACTCTAACCAATCTGCAGGAGATCCGACTGTGCGGCGGAATGTTCAGCACCAGTGAGAACACGGTTTTCCCGGATGGCTGCCTGGATGGCCTGCGTCCACTCACGCAGCTTACGCTTCTGTGCCTAGAAGCTGCATCTGTGCAGACTTGGCCCCCTGTCCGCTGCTTGCCTCCCAGTATCCAACAATTGAAGGTCATATCAGCAGGAGCCTGCTTGTTGGACATCTCCAACCTGACCAGCCTGAGGAAGCTAGACGTGAACGCATATGGGGGCCTGGCAGAGGGGTCGACCTTCCCCTTGACCGTGCCACTCTTGCTGCTGAACTCCACCCCTCTTCCGGCCAGTACGCAGCTCAGCAGTCTCTTCCGGGGGGTGCAGCAGATCATCTCGCGTTCAAATGTTGCCCCTGCTGACTCATTTGCTTCCTTAGGGCAGCTACCAGCCCTACAAAAGGTGAAGTGGGTGTACATAAACTGCTTATCAGCATCAGCAGCAGGAGCTCGCGCATGGGGTCAGGTGCCTCAGCTGCTTGATTTGTCTATCAGCTTGCCAGCTGGCAGTACTGACGAGTGCATAGCCATGTTAGCTGGATTGAGCGCAGCTACCCAGCTCACGAGCCTTATGTTGGACAAGGTACCAGCAGAGCTTCCCCACTGCTGTGCTGCTACCTCACGACTCAGCAACTTGAAAACCCTCGAGGTAGCTGGTGCTCAAGTGGAGAGGTCTGATTATCTGCACCTCAGGCAGCTGGCACAGCTGACGTACTTGCGCTTGGGCAGGAGCAGCATTGATGCTGCAACAGCAGCGGCAGTGCTCTTGAAGCTGAGGAAGCTTGAGGTATTGGATTTGTGGGCGTGCCCCTCTCTTAGTGCTGCTGTGCTCCCTGTGGTTGCTGAGCATCTGCAGCAGCTGCAGAGCTTGAGTTTGAGGTGGCTGGAAGAGATCACTGATGGGGATATTGGTCTGCTGGTAGAGCTGACACAGGTTGCTTCCCTGACGCGGTTGGTGTTGTCAGGGTCAGGGCTTAGTAGGGATGGGTTGGCACTGCTGAGAAGCCAAGTGCAAGGCCGTCTATGCATAGAGCCATAGGGAATGGGGTTAAGGACAGGGGATGCTGCATTTGAGCAGCTTGGCATGCATCAGCATTGGCAGGTGGTCATGCTCTGCCATCTATACAGTTGTAGAGTGCTGTTGGTGCCTTGGTGTTTTGAGTATTTTTGTTGGGGGTTGAGCTATGCTAGAGGACGTGCCGTGCGAGCAAGGCTCCTGTGAAAAGCAAGGCCCCTGTGAAATACAGAGCAATTCTGCAGGTGTGTTATAGTGAATAAAAGATTGCTCACATCTGTAGCAATGCACAGTCAAACACTTGGAGGGCACTGGGGGGTCCTCTCTTGTCTGATTGCAGAATGGAGAGGTTCTTCCGGACACTGTGTTGCCGTGGTTGCTAGTGGTTTCTGAGTGGCTTGACCCGTGTTTTAATGCTCTGCTTGCCCATTGATATGATACCATGAAACCACCAATGCTGTGAGTGACTGGGTGGCTGTTATGTTTCTAGCAGACAGGTTTTCTGAAGGGCAAGTTGAATATTGTTACACGTCCCTGTAATACCTCCGCGGGCAAGGGGTTACTGGAAGGCGCGGAGCCGGAAGCTCAGTAAAAAGCAGCCTTAGTCAAGTGCCCGCAGGAGATTGAGGCTTGTTATTGCCACCTCAGCCTGACCAGAAAGACTTGAAAGTATTGCCAAGGCGGTGGGGATGCTTTGGAGGCTTTAAATCGGGTGCGGCATCGCTGGTCACCGGCAGCATGTCAGCTGCTGGTGCCGCAAGCTGCCTCTACAACATGCAAAAGACTATCCGCTAACATAAGGTGTCCATAATCCGCGCTGCATCACTATGCTATGTTACATGTCACATTCCACTGCTTTCTGCCTTGCCAGTCAAGTACAACGGCCATCCTGAACTTTGGGCTCGTAAGGACAGACACCGAATAGGACAGACACCGAATCACCCTCCGGAAGCGCTGCACATGAACTAGAGGGCGAAACATGGAGAGTTGATGGTACAACTGCAGGAGCTGCAATCCAAAAGCTGCATGGAATGGGCAGTATAGTATACATGTATGGGATCGGCCCTGCCCTGCCCGGTCTGTGACAGATCAGCAAGCGCTGCAGCAGCAATCAAACGGCACAAGTGTGGCAGTAGGCAGTGGCTTGCATGATGGCCCTTTATGGTAAACCTCTGCTTATTGCTGTCCCGCCACCAAGCAACATGCAGCGATGTCTGCCACGTCGTTCGCTCACCACATGGTTCCATCGGTGCCAAACAGAAGCATATCAAACGTATGTAATGCAGGCGTTATGTTGCATAGATCAGTTCCAGTTGCTACCTCTGACCAGCGCATGCACACCATGGCAGTAGGAACCCGCTGCCCGTGCAGCAACCATGGTGGAGGGCCGCACCAGGTACCCTTGCTCACAATCAAGCCGGCGACCCCTGCCACTCACTCATACACTGTCTATATCTGACTTTTGCTACATGATATGGCTCAAATTTGTTACCAGCAGCAGCCCTGAGCTCAAGAAAGCAGATGGACAGTTCTATTGCAATCACACACTACAGGCAGAGAGAACTACGCAGAGCCAAGCAAAGTGGGAAAACCCTTGGCAATGACTGAGTGACCCTATGGCATTCACAAGCAGTAGTTTGACCACAAAAGGCAAAGCAAGTGCCCAACTGACATGCACCACGTGCCACTGTGTAAAGTAGTAAAAACAAGAAGGACCCGCAATTACACGATTGCCAGGGACGTGTACTGCAGGTGGTTGGGTACATCAAATAGGTTGTCCTAATTGGCAAGCATGAAGTATTAGGCACTTGGCGGGCTTCCAGCCTTGGGGGACCATGCTATTGTTCTGCTTTGCTAGCTGGGTTCTTACCCAGCATGTATGGGGGTGTTTTGGAGTTTGATGGTTGAGGGTTTGGGAGCCCAGGAGAAATTGCAGAAGGGAGGGTGGATGTGAGTGCCTTGCTGCAGCCTTTGTGCTGCCTTTCTGTCTACTTGCTAGCACATTTGGCTGTGCTGTATGGAGGTTGGCAGAACGCCTGCATGTATACTCCAACATACCTACTGGACTGCTGCCAACAAATGAACAAGCATGCATGTATTTCATATGTTCCATGTAGTCGACATGTGTACTGATGCTGTGTGGTGATAGGGTGTGTGCTTTACGGTGCTTCCCAGTGCGTACAAGGAAGCCAAATGGGATTGAGCACACTACTTTAGGGCATATATTCGGTCCGATGTCTTTGAAACAAGAATGGCACAAGGGATTGCTGTCTAGGTTTACGTCCTTGGCACGTAGATTGTCGATTTTTGGGATTGCTTGGCGTGGTTTGCAATAAATGCGAGGGTGACTGCGCCAGGAGTGAAGGTTGTTGAGTCAGAATTTGCCAGGTTACACGGGATACAGCGGACCGCTTGTAGGCCCTCTGTGCCTCTGCTTTGGCTCCGGGCTTTCTGTGTCATTGTTACGGGTCCCATTGTAATTTGTAATCAGATTTAGGAATAGCTCACTCCGATTACTCACTTGTGCATGATCAGCAGGGGATTTGATAGCTTGGGCATGGTCGCCATCCTCTTGGCATCATAGAATGCATATCAGGTATTGGTGTAGCAAATCGATGCTGGTATATGCTTTGGTGGGTCCTGATCTATTGCTTTTTAGCCTGCATGCATTCGTTGGCAGGGTGGCCATCAATGTTAGTTTGTTATAGCAGGCAGTTCTGCACCCTCATGCACCCTGTGGACATGTTCTCCTGGGAAGGTGACGTTTGAGCTAGGCGTACCATGTATGTTCGTTTCATGTCGGTTGTGTCAAACGCTTGGTTATCGGGATGATACCACAGGGTCAATTCCAGTTGAAGATCTTGTCCACTTCATGTTGGACTGTAGGGTGCTTCACCCTGTCCGGGACAATTTCCCCCTCTTCTTCAAGCCCACCTCCTTACCAGGGCAATCCAAGGATAGTCATGTTAAGTTTATTCTCAATCATAGTGATCATGTGCAAGTTGTGAGGTGCATTTCAGCTCTGAAGGGAAGGCGGGAAAATTGTTTACAGCTGCTTGATGATGGTAGAGAGGGTGAAATTATGCCCAAAGGTTATCTTCCTTTTGATTACAACCTATGGAGGATTATGGGACATGATATAGATTAATTACCTATGACTTACATGTTACTGGGGACCGGTTACTGGGCACTGGTTCATAGTCTGTGTTAGTTCTGGAACTGCTGCTGCTCAGTGATTCTCCACATCTGGGTGAGAATGTTTTTGGCATAAATTGTATGCAAAGTTCTGGTATATATGCTGTTGCGTTGCTGTTTGTTTGCTGGGGGTAAACCCAAAAAATAGAGAGAGAGAGAGTGAGAGAGAGAGAGAGAGAGAAAAAAACCCAAAAAATTTTAAAAAATTTACATTGTGTGTGCACTTTTCCAGGGCCAGTATTCTACATCATTGTATCTGCTTGGACATGCATGATCATGGAGTTCAACTGGTGGATGGTGTTCAGTTTTTTCCTGGTTCTATCTGTGTTAGTGGCTTTGCCACCCCTGTGGTGAACTGTGGCACCGCATGCGTGCCGATGGGTTTGCCAATGTAAGATTCACACACATTTTGATGAACCGTGTATTCTGTGAGGTATTTGTCTCAGTTGAGATTGAAGGTGCCGTCCATCCTTTCATTATCTGATGGTTTGTGGTTAATCGTGTGTTGGGTTGGTGGTTATGGCCGGCTGCCACCCCTTAAATGTTTGTTTGTATGGCGGCATTTTGGATAAGGCGGGCGGCCCTTGGGCTAATCTACTTGTTGGTCGTCACGACCTGGTCTGGTCATGTGGTCATCTCAGGGGCTGTTTATCAAGCTGTTTGTGATGCTGCCTGGTGCGGTCTTTTGATGTACCGGCATTGAGATGTTCAATAAGCCGGGTTGAGGCAATCATGTTAGGAGCAGTCAGGCTGGAATTCCGTTCACCACTTGCTTGTTTGCATGCTGCCCCATTTATCGGTTTTCCCCAACAAAATGATTTGCTCACTAAGGCGCCGGTTAGGGCACAGAGCGAGAGAGCGACTGCAGTATTGCGCACCAGATCGGTATGAGATGCACTTCAGACAGCCTGAGCTCTATCGGTTGCACGCCGAGCCAGCCAGCCCGGCGGCACTTTCGGTCAATTCGGTATCATATTAGAGCGCACACCAGCCTGACATTGTGCATAGCATGTCATGACCCGGTATCCATGGTAGATCGTCGAACGGTATGACGGAAACTAGGGGGGATATGTGGCTATCACTCCCGTCATCGTCTGGTCATAGCGGGTGGCGAGGCCAAGCGTGCCATCTGCCAAAGTACATACGGTTGCAAGTAGTTGCAACACGACTCCTCACTGTTGCACACGCGCAAGTCCTTAGGATTGTTACAAAAACAGCCACAGTACTCAGTTGCAGTAGACAGGACAGCACCGGCCTTAAGGGCGACAGCCTAGCGCGCCCATCCAAAAGGACAACCTGCCTCCAGTCCCACTGGTTCAGGCTGCAAACAAACCGTCCTCGCGAACAGTATGACCCTGCCCTACATAATAAAACAGAGTCTATGTACATGAGGACTGCACCAGGCCAATTACCAGATACACCAAATGTATTGACTACCCATCTTTCAAAAAACAAGCAACAATCTCCCCTTTGCCCTACAGGCATGCTTGCTTCCAAAGGCAGCAAGAACGCCCACACGCATCACCCGTATCATGCCCTTATGTCAGCACGCAAAGCACGCCACAGTTCTTCCGTAGGGCTACAGCAAAAAACAAGAATGATGGAAACATAACTTTTCCTGACGGTAGCACTTCACCCTTGAGTTTCAAATTGGACAGCCACACCAAGCTCGGTCTGCCATGCACACAAAGCCCCGAAGGCAAACACACATCCTTTTGAGACAAACAGTACTCATACACAATTCCTGCCTTATATCACGCATTGGAGCACGAACATAGCCTTAGCGCAGATCCATGCACAACAGCTCCCATGCATCCGCACATAAGGAACAAAGACTGAGCACTCATCAATCATCCACCCTTGCCAATAACAATCCAAGCTAGAATTTCAATTTGCCAATGACACCACAGAGAATGCAGCATTTCTGCCTCTTACTACCTTTCCACCGCCCTTGTGTGTGTGTGTGAATCTTACATTGGCAAACCCAGGCTGGCCAAATTGCAAGTTTTTGTAGGTCCAATCCACACCTCATTGATGCCGAGCATGCAGCAGGTGAAACAGTATGTTAACACCCTAACGGCCTCTGCTGAAGACTGCCAAACAGCACCAATACACAGACACCTTTAGAAGATTGACCTGCTTATGCTACGTAAAATAATGTCCCACCCTTCGAAAGCACACGTACTGTGCATGTATTTGCACCACCCCCTGAAGGCCGCTTCATCCGGAACCCACTAAGTGTCAATTAATTAGGTACATTTGAGTTTATTTTGATTTATCCCCAAGCATGTATCCGCTAGAAGCAGCCTGCACCCCTCACACCTCTGCTCATGCGAGATTTGAATCCTCCCAAGGACCAACTGAAATATCCACCTTACGGTTGGGATGCATTTTTACCCTCACTACATATGTAACAAGCAAGCTTACTCTCCACTGCAGCAAGCTGAACAGGACAGCCAAATCTGCGTACATGCCAAGCACAGGACATGCAAATCATAAAAAGTTCCAAAGGCATTCCCGTAGGCAACTGAATGGAACATTGCACCAACTTCTTCCATCTATGCAAACCGTTTAAGCCTGGTTGCAAAGTCAGTACATGACTTACTCGCAGACACATGGACTCTATATACAACCCATTTACACAGCACTTGCAAAGAAGTGGTATGTTCAATCAACATTCTGCAAGAACCCCAGCCAAGTGACACAGCAACTGCCTAGAGCTGGTGACTCCACCGTAACCATCTATGCTCATGCACACTGCTGCCATAATGACATGTCTGCGGTGAACGTCTACATGATCCAACCTCCCACAAATGATGCAGATCACACCAAACATGGAGTGGGAAGCACCCCTCATGGATTCTACTGCATGTCACCACCAATAACCCACCATCAGTCCAACCCCTTCCTCTAGTCTCACCCCTGGTCAAACGTTACCCCATTTCACACCCGGTCACCCAGTGACCCAGCACTGTCACTCCTACCACTGAAGGTTCTCTCCTCCTTGGTCCCTGCCTTCCCAAACGGCCTCCACCTCTTCTTCCCCTCCTTCTCCTCTGACTTCTGCTCCTTCTCCTCAGCCGCCTTACTCCCCGACCTTGCCGCCATCACCGCCTCCTGCACTGTCATCTCCACCCCATCCTTACTACTATAGAAGGAGCTTGCTTCCAAGTGCTTCGACTTCACCTGATTCATGCGCACAAGCCTCTGAGCAATGTAACCTGTGCCGCAGCCAGCACCACAGCACTCAAAGTTCCTGCTGACAAAGCGAATGATCTGCGACCAAATCATCGCACCGATACCAATGGCGATAGACACCAGCCATTCATCCCAAGCCAGACGCTGCACCTTGAAGATAGGGCCCAAGAAGTTGATGATCAAGACCTGCGCCATGATGATCACACCCAAGATGATCAAGAACAGCGGGGACTTGTGTAGATCCTCAAAGATGTTGTATTCATCATTGATGCGACGACTGTTGACCAAGTTGCAGATCTGAGCGAAAATGAAGGTATTGAACAGCAGCGAAGCAACCTTCAAGAAGTCCTTGTCGTGCTGGCTGTTCAAGTTACCACTCAGCTGACTGGTCAACCGGCTGTAGTTATCGTAAGCTGCGCAGCTGCTGCTGCCGTCGTTGCCGCACAGGGCCGCCTGCAGGTTACTGGCACCGGACGCCAAACTCGGCGCAGGGCAGCTGCTGCTACTGCCACATGGATACCCGCACTTAGTCACCACATCGCAAGCAGCAGTAGCATCGGCCTCACTCATCCCCAGCTGCTGCACCCCGACGGTAGCTACACAGTAGTTGCCGTTGTCCCAGCTGTACATGGTGCACTGATCGGTGTACCCGTACCGGGGCAGCAGTGTCGGCAAACCGTACAGGAACAGGAACATCCAAAAGATCTGGTAAAAGCCCTGCAAGAGGATATGCTTGAACATCTTCCCATTAATCAGAGGCTCGGACCGGCCGTGGGGCTTGTCGTCAAGCAGCTTGGGCGAGGGGGTTTCGGTGGCAAGGGCCAGCGCTCCCAGGGTATCCATAATGAGATTCACCCACAGCAGCTGGAGGACATTTAGAGGCATGCGGCCGCCAGCCAGGGCTCCAACGAAAGACACCACCAGGGCTACGAAGTTCACGGTGAGCTGGAACTGCAGGAACTTCCTGATGCTGGTGAACACACTACGACCCCACAGCACAGACCTGCGAGGAAGGAGTGCAGAGATGTCAGAAGTGGGAAGAAGGTATCAGATGTTCTGTTGTTGATACTACGGTAGATGTGAATGGCTAAGCGCTTTTACAGGGTTTGTAATGGGCCATGGGACCACCCCTCTCTTCCTTTACTTCCTCAAGAGCAGTCAACTGAAATCCATAAAGCATCCAGAGCAGTATGTCAATAAAGGCTTCACTTTAAAGTGTGGGGTTGTCAATAAAGGCTTCACTTTAAAGTGTGGGGTTAGGAGTTATTCAGTTTAGGCACTACCTTTCTCAATAGCAGTCAATTGCATGCAGCAGCACTGAAAGCAGTCTGTCCATCACAAAAACCTTCAGCTTATCCCCGCTCCAACGCTCCCAATAGTGCGACCCATAGTGACATTGGGTATTATCTACTGTGCAAGCACCACCTGATTACCAGCCTGCACCAGCAGCTCTCACTAGCACTTACTTGACAATAGAGGAGAAGTTGTCATCCAGGATCACAATATCAGCAGCCTCCTTGGCCACCTCAGTACCAGCAATGCCCATGGCCAGACCCACATCAGACTCCTTCAGGGCAGGAGCATCATTGGTGCCGTCACCAGTCACAGCCACCACCTCACCATGCTGCTTCAACAAGCTCACAAGAGTCAGCTTGTCCTCAGGAGACGAACGGGCCAATACCTGCAGTGCAGAAGGCATGGCAGGACAGTGGTTACAACCATTACTAACAGACTTGGCTATGATGCAATATTGTTTGCACACACATCTGCTGGATTCGTGCTTACGACTGCATGGGCTACAGAGTGGCTTGAATTGTGGTAAGAAGCGCAGTAAACCACAGAGCACCATCCAATACACACACGCTATCAGCCTTCATTTGCCTTACAGCACCTTAACATGCACGGCATGCTGCTGAGATGGACACAAGGGCGTCAGCGAACGGATTAAACCTACCTCCCAGCATACCACCAATGCTCTACCAAGCCCTGGCCCACCCATCCCCAAACCCCATCCTCACCTGAAGGCGGGGCAGCATCGGCAGCAGCTTGTGCACAGGCATGTTCCTGAACTCCGGCCCCTCCAAAGCAATTCCCTCCTCATGCAAAATCCCACACTCGCGAGCAATGTGCCTTGCAGTGTGGATGTTATCACCGGTGACCATCCTCACGAAAATCCCGGCCGTCTGGCATGTCTCCACCGCCTTAGGCACTTCCGCCCTCACTGGGTCCTTAATACCCACGATTGCAAGTGCTGTCATGTCTTGGTCAAGGTTTGCAGAATCCTCGAAGAAGCCGGCGGGGCGGGTGGGGTCCTCCAACGGCAGCCGGCGAGAAGCTAGGCAGATGCAGCGGAGCCCACGGGAGGCCATGTTGACGACAACCTCGCCCAGCTGGGTGCGGGTGGCTTCGTCCAGTGGCTGCACACCGTTAGGGGTGGCAACGGTGGTGCACTTCTGCAGAACCCACTCTGCAGCACCCTTGTTTACAAGGTAGTAGTGGTCGGGCATTCGGAGGAGCACACTGGCCATCTTCTTAGCTGAGGTGAACTGGTACATCTGCACAGGAAGGGATGGGACAGAAGAGAAGGTGTTTCTCAGCACAAGAGTTGGATGGGTACTGGGGAAAAAGCTGATATTGTGACGGCAGCAGAGCCACTCTTTCTATTGTGCAGCAGTATTAGTGTGGAAGGGGCATGGGTTGGAAGATGCTGAAGACACCAAAGCTGACCAGCAGCAACTGCTACAAATCACAAACTTCTATGATAACAAGGCACAGATGGGACGGCGGCACCTTATGCAAGAAACTACGATAAAAAGTCCTGAACTGGAGTTTGTGGCAAAGTAAGGATAAAAGTAGACCCAAGCGCCAGACCCCACCCTCCCCCCTTCCCTACCTCCTCCACGTTGCTCTCATGGCTGTCCCTCAGCGCCTTGTAGTTGGTGCCCCACTTGCGTGACAGCATCAGCAGCGCACACTCAGTCCTATTCCCCACAAACTCCACCAGGTCAGCCCCATGCTCAATCAAGAAGGCCTTGCTGTTAATGGCAATGTTCAGGTCAAGCTCCTGCCTTAGATCCGAGGGGATGCTTTCAGCAGTGGGGGCGTCCTGGTGCACCACACCAGCAAACCAGCCCTCTGTCACGGTCATGCGGTTCTCAGTGAGGGTTCCGGTCTTGTCACTGCAGATGGCAGTAGCACCTCCCATGGTCTCACAGGCAGCCAACACCCTGTAAGCAGTAGCAACGGAAAAGAAGGGACAGTCTGCTTCAGAATCTGGTTGTAGGCAGATGGCCACGGGGCAATAGCGAGCACTGAACCCCAAAACTGGAGATGCAGGGGTATGTCACTAGCATGCAATTCCCCGCATTGGCAACTTCCACTTGCGCCAGAGCATTGGAAGGCAGAACATTCCAAGGCTCTTTCAGCTGAAATCACTATGTTACAATGAAACAATTCTCACATGGTGCGACCCTTCAGGACCTCGGCTTAGGGCAACAGCACTACACAATTTTGTGGACAGTCCTACACAGGTATACATATTCCTTACTACAGCCATGTGCTATGCTTACAATGACCCAGCAGATAATTATGTAACACAGGTTGGTCTTTTGGGATGGCACTCACCTAACAAAGTTCTGATCTTTCATCATCTTCTTCATGGAGTAAGCCAGGGCCATGGTCACAGCCAGAGGCAGACCCTCAGGGATCGCCACCACCACAATAGTGACACAGTACAGGAAGAACTGCACCGGACCATTGTCATTGATCTTAGCAACGGGGAAGCCCTTGTTGACCACCATCCACTTGATCATCAGAGCAATGAAGCACGTAACGGCTACAGAGGCACCGATCTTGCCCACAGTTGCTGCCACATGACCTAGCTTCTCCTGGAGGGGAGTCTCCTCGTCACCAGCGCTGGTCACCAGGCCAATGGTCTTACCCCACTCGCTGTTGTCACCAACAGCTACCACCAGCATCTTGCCACTGCCTTCGCTGACCTGCAGATGGAATGCAAGTTTAAGAAGTCAGGATTGTATACCCCAGACAAAGACAATTCTCACAAAACAAAGGGAAGAGACCGCTTTAAAGTAACATAGTCGCGAGAGGCAACAGCAACTAGTGTTGATCCCGTCTTGCTACTGGCCAGCCTTGAAGACAATCTCTGCTAAGCCCAGCTGCAGCGGCTGATCTGTACCAGTTGAGGTAGTTTTATACTGGCCACGACATCCTGTTGGGTTTTAGCTCAACACTACACCCTGCTGTTAACCTTATGGGAACCAAACGTACTTTGTAGCAAAGGAAATCGAAGACCCCACGCTTCACAACACAAGCGTACGGCAGAAAAAACACTACAAAGCCGAACTGCGTAAGATCCTAATGAAAATATAACCAGAGCTGCCCCTCACCTGAGTCCCGGATCTGCACCATGGGTCATCCTCATTCTTCTTGATGGGGTCACTCTCTCCTGTAAGAGAGGCTTCATCCACCACCAAGCCAAAGGACTGGACCACCACACCATCTGCAACAATCTTGTCACCAGTGTCCAGAAGCAGCACGTCACCAACTACCACTTCACTGTTTTTGACCAGGATGGTATTACCACCTCTTATCACTTTGACCTCAATCACATCCTTTTGTGCATTGAGCTTGCGGAATTTGAGGTCCTTTTGATAGTCATTGACAGCACCTGTCAACACAAAAAAACAGAGCACGAAATGCATAACCAGTCAGATCTTGTCATACACCTGTTTGTGGTCTGGGAGGCACAGGTAGCTGCTGACAATATTGGAGAAACCCCAAGGGTGGAGCAAGGCACGCAAAAAGAAACCCATCCAAAGGAAGGAGGCACAGACAGCTGCTTCGGTACATGTCATCAACCATCCCCTGGAGATCCAAGGTGCCACTGCAGCTGCAAGAAGATGCCTACCTCAAGTCCGCTCAAGCACGCTGTACATGCAGAGGAAAAAAGGAGCCACACGGACATGAAGGCCAGCTGTCGCATTGCAGAATCTGCAGATGCCTACCTCAACATGGCTGCAGTCCTAGCTACCTGATATGAATATAACATGCTTACTAGCCTGCTGCACATATGGAACATCTCAAGCAGACACTGGCAGCCAGAGCAATCAGTACCAACATTCCATGCATAGAACGCCTTGACTCATCGTAGCTGCAACTCTAGCTAGCAGAGGCAGCACTTACTGACAAGGGTGACAAGGAAGATGGCAACCCAGATGGCAATACCCTCAATCCACTTCTTTTCATGACGCTCCTCAGGGATAGCAGCACCAAGGACAGTTGACAGCTACAAACAGCAAGCACAAGGGGAAGGGGTGAGAACTGCACCTAGTTCCCTGCTAGTAGGGAATGCAGCGTAGCTGATAAACTCCTTGTTGGCAAGGAAGGGCTCAGTGTCCATGTGTGGTGCGCATGCAACAAATCTCTTAGGAGCTTTATACATGCTCTTAGGAGCTTTATACATGCTCTTAGGAGCTTTATACATGCTCTTAGGAGCTTTATACATGCATTTAAGCACTACCATAAGCACTACCATCTGCTTGGAATTGCCGCAGATTGTGCAATTCCTTGTCTGCCCCTTTGGAGCTCATAGGCCCAGGAGTGCGCATTGGGCCCTGTCGTCTGTATTGAGGACAACCTCATAAACATGGCAGACATCCCACTTTGAGCGATTCAAGCAAAGCTATACTAAGATATTGGCTGCCATAAAGAGCATAGGAGCCCTGGCTCAGGAGCTTACCGTAGCAGCTGCACATAGCAGCAAGATCACTGGATCTTTGAACCCTTCATAAAGGATTTTGAAGAAAGACTTGGGTGGGATCTCCTTGTACTTGTTAGCACCATAGACGGTCCTGTGTGCTTCAACAGATGCTGGCCCGCTGCCCTCTGGTTGCAAGCCAGCGCTCAGATCTGTATGGAGTTTGCGAGCAAGGCCCGGGATGCCCCCGTATGTTCCATTTAGCTTCGCGGAGTCTTTGTCCTGCAGCACGTAAACTCGGCTTATCAGGATCTGGTGCGCCAGTTGTCGACACGCATGCGTCCAGAGGCGGGAGTCTCGATTATTGGTAAGCTGGCCTTACCGAGTTAAACTGGAAGATCTCCTCAGGAGGAATCTCAAAGTTGTGGCTCATGGGTTTGCCTACGACTCGATAATTGCTCGCGGCCTTCCGCAACCGATACTGGGAAGACTGCGAACTCAAACACAAATAAATACAGACAAATGTTTGCAAGAAACGGAAGACGTGTCTTTGTATTAAGCTTCCGTCAGGGACAGAGGCAGAGGTCTCGTCTAAAAAAAGGACCGTCAGTTATATAAGCTTTCTCAGCTCTGTTAAATGTGGCGTCAGGGGCACGCGTAGAAGTTCCAACAGACTTGGTGGAATTGGCTGGAACGAACCTAGAAGAGTTGTCTTGCATGCACATGCCGTCCTGCTGGACAGGCTTGGAACGTGCCCACGTCAGAGGCCCACGTTTTGGAAGGTGGCAGGAAGGCCGGCACCCCGGCTTGGTGGGAGGCACTAGTGTAACTAGTAGCAGTACAACTGCCGAATCCTCCTACAGCCCTAGTACGCCATGGACAAACCTGGGCTGGTTCTGGGCTGCTTGCTTTGCGCCTAAGCCACCCAACTGTGCGGTTAGGTGCTCGGTTATTAACATGTTAAGGTATGATGGCCGAACAGCATCACTCTGTTGAAGGTTTGCAACGAAACCTGTATGGAAAGGCCCACTTACATATGCATAGGCTCCGTCGATACAACGTCCAGCTCGTCAGCGACTACTGGATGGTTGTTTACATATTAAATGTAGTGCAGCATGGCATGCTAGTTCCTTCCGCAGCGGGATATCGATATGCCAGCTCGACGGCGTCAGGTGGAGAGCGATGTCTGTGTCCCACATTGCTGCTTTACATGCGCCGCAACCGCATCCAGCGCTTCCTCAGTCCCTCCTGTCCACTTGACCGTTGCGACGAAGAATTTTGTTGGATTTGCTCTGGCCGCCTTCTCCATGTTATCCTGCAGAAGGTAGGGTGCAAGTGGAGCGCCGGTCGCACGTCAGACCTCCATGGCAGGTTTGTTATGTTTTTTTATAGGACACGCGCCCTGCCAATTTCTATATCAGAACAAGCAAGCTGTCTGCTAGTGCCAGCCTGGAAACATACCATATCCTGCCCAGCCTCGGTTAGCTGTGGCTATTGCTAAGGAAAGCATTGGCTGCCACCATATTTACGAAGTGCCAGCAGCTGCCTGCAACGGAATTGACAGAATCATTTTTTTTGTATGAATACACCTTGCAAAGCCTGACATAATTGGGATGAAGAATTTGAACACTCAGCCAACGAGCAAGATGTGGTACTCAATGTCAGCCATGTGCATAATTAAACATAGCAACTATACATTCACAACAAGAACACAATTCATGCACCTCGTTGCTCTTTACCCCTTCAAGGTCGGTCGTCGCTTTCCCTCCCTATGAGAATATTCACTTCTTGCCCCTACCCTACCCCTCCCAAGCCCTCACCCCACTTACATGCCCAATGCTTGGCACAAAGACATTTCCCACAATCTCTGCCAAGGGGAGGTCATTGTCATCATCACACAAGAAGCAAGCATCTTCTGCTTTCACCCCATATCTCTCCATCAAGTATTCAGCCACCTTCTCCTTCCCGCTGGTGACTGGATAGAAGTCTGCCACCCCCAGATTGAAGCTGCATGCTAACTCAGGGGGCCGGGCAGATATGGTGGCTGCCACCTCCTGAAGGTCTCTGTTAGGGGTCCGCTTCAACCTGACCAGTACATTGCGTGTGCACATTGTTCAGACAGACAGTACAAAACAGGTCATATGGATGTACCAAGATAATACCAGCATGCGCGAAGAATATGATCTGCTTGCAGTAGCTTCGAGAGTACTAGGAAATAGCACCGGCAACAGCAGCAGCAACAAGGCATGACCACCTGCACCGCACCTACAAGCAGCAACAACAGCAGGGCCATCAGCCCACCAGCAGCAGGAACAGCACAACCACAAAGAGGAGAGGAAGCCGAGAGCCCTGTCTGATCCAGGAGAGCATTAGCAAACGAGCACTAAGCACACTACCTGGCACTACATGAAGCAATACTGCAGTAACGGAAAAACCAAGCGCAATGGGCACACCCTGGGGCACCCTAATTGTGGATAGGGCACAAAGACTCGAAACCTCTTTGTTTTGGCACGTTATGTCGAGCAGATGGGAGGATCATGTGTGTCACTGCGACTTAGGAGTCACTAGGTTTGTGAGGTTTAGACAATTAGCTGGCGGCGTCAATTTGGCTGGTGCAGCATTTTGTTTGCTATATATGGCTGATATGGGTAGCTTTAAGGCCACCCCGCTGATGAGGCATTACGCCGAAATGCATTTAGGGTCCAGTCTTTTAAAGTTACCTGATACCAGCCTCACTCCAGCCTCTCGACAAGCCTGTGCGAAGTAGATGAGTACAGGCAGGCATCTCAACTCACGCGTAAATCCGTTATTCTTGGCATCTATCGAAGCCGATATCTGATACGCGTTAAATCTTACCACAAGCAGCAGCTGCTGCACAAGCTGCAATACGCTGCTAACTTGTCAAAGCTCCTAGTGCATGCAAAGGACTAGTATGTTCTTGCACACTTTGGTCTGCATGCTTTGGCTCGCTGCAGTTGTGCATGTGAAGTAGAGCCCCCCCCCCCGCCGCTCAAAGCACAAATGCGGTAAGCAATACCCACACCAAAAAACTCATGCGCCAGATTAGGGCTATCGCATCTTCACGAGAATTTCAAATCAACCACATTCTGGAAGAGACAGCAGGACAGTCCCGAGGTGTGGCAGGGAGGCAATGCATGTAGTGAAAAAGCAATGCACAGCCCTTGGGCCCTGCAGCACTCGCCACATGTTTTGTATTTCTAAGTTGGATTAGAAAGTGACATTACAATCGCAGGAATCGAACTTCGCCAGCCCAGCTGGTCTCAGTTCGAACCTGAATCGCCACATGCCTCAACCAGGTCAATGGTGTGTTCTGAGGGAGAGAACCCACATTGTAGTTAGAGCAAGCTTTTGCCTCACCTAAAAGCCATGGTATAGCCATGAGCATCCAGGTTCCAGCCCTCGCTGAACAGCTGGCGGTACCAGTCCCACAAGATGCCCTGTAACAGCAGCAGCAGCAGCACCATCGATTAATTGGCTAATGTGGAGGCCATCACTGATTGAAAAATTCCTTGCAGGTAGGGAGGCGGCACAACCACCAGAACAGCGGTATCGGCCACACCCCGTGATTCATAATCCTGCTTGTTTGATACATTTAACACGAAGGATAAATGAAGAGATGCCTGCGTGTGGTGCCTGGGTCTTGCCAGTATTACCCTGAAACACGAGATGCATTACCAGCAGGAGCCCTGAAGCCTCCACAAGACCAGCACAATGGGCAGCCAGGAGGCCAGCAAGTGTCTCAGCCCTCAACTGCATATGAGCAAGGCATAAAATTGCTTGGGTTGCTGTTGACTGGGTCAACTGGTCAGCACATGGCAAGTCGAATTGGGCTGGCCTGACATACATTGGCTAGCAAGGGATCTAGGGTGGGCTGGTGGCAGCCATTGTGAGAGGTCTGGACAATAACTTGAGTATGCCATTAGGGCCTAAGTTGGCTCCTTGTGTGGGTGGCGCTGCCCCCACCCGCGTCCTGCTTTGATGGGGCCATTTGTTAATTAAATTTTGGTAAGTGAAGCAATGTTACCCTCATAACAACCCTTTGTGGCTCTGATTGAGGCCTCAAATCCTACCCTCCCCAGCCCTACTGTCATGTACAAACTCCTTGCACTGCATCATTCGGCCATCCATCGTTCCCACCCTCCTCCCATTGGCTTCCATACCCCACGACCCCACCTGGCCACCTCCATGGCCCTTGCCTCCTCTTCGCCCATCCTTCCCTGATGCCCTTCACCTATCCTCCAACTACACACCCATGCAAAGGATGTCCATCCTATTGGACTGACAGATAATTGATATGAGTTCCACCTCGCTGTTTTTCATAGCGGCTTGAGGTGCGGGGCCTATGGCCATTTCTATTATGGCATAACATGAAATGTAATAGTGGGTAATAGTCTGAGAAACATGTGCCAGGTGGACATGCAAATGTAGTAGTAGAAATATCAAGATGGATACTGATGTCACTCTGCTCCCACCCTCCCTCCCTGCCTGCCCACCTTCCTCTCCAGGGGTGGCACTAGTTCTTGATCTGCTGGTCCTGCTGCTGGGTGCATGCCACGCCACTCCATATCCTCCTTCAGGGGGCAGGCTACAATAACAGCAGCAAAATGATTTAAGCAAACACAGGACAATCACTGGCTGCAATACTGAGCTCAGCCCTATGGCAACAGGATCCGAACATATTCCAGTTGACCCAAGCTATGTGCACATGTCGTATTGGGGGATGACCTCGTAAAGCAATGACATGCTTTTACACTTTACGGGCAAACAAGAGCACAGAGCACAGACTGTATTTTCAGCAGAGGAACCTGCCAGTTGGACCCCTGGGCTTCTCCTCCTTGCGCTGAGGAGGAAGATGGGCTGGTGCTGCCACGAGAAATGGACATTCATTCGTAGACACCAACAGCCAAAACCCCACACTTGCCCTGCAAGCCGTGGGATTTCGGGTTCCCAACCGGCCGGCACAGTGGACACACAAAAGTCAGCAGAGCGACTGGGCTGTCCTTTGCTCACAAGCAGTGCCCCTTGACAAGAGTCCACGCAAGGTGGAGAAACATGAACACTGTGCATAGTGCTAAAAGCAAATGCTGAGGACATTAAGTCACCAGCCTTTGGTGATGGCTGTGTAGGGTCTTCATCCTGCATTATCAGAGCACCCCCTCTCCTTGTCCGTCTCCGCCCTCCATCCATCAAGCACTGCCTAACACCAGGATCTCTCCTTTCTGACATCCACCTCCGTCTACACTTGCCTGTTATGCCTTGCGGATCAGGGTAGTAGAGGCGGCCACCTGCAGAGGATAAACAGAGTAGCAGATGGAGTCAAAAAGCAGGCAACCATCTCTTTGTGTCGATTTAAACTTCAACGAGTGCTGGACACTTGAGCAGTTGACGAGCTCTCGTCAAGACACTCTGGAAGCAACTCAGCAATATCACGCGATGGTTAGAAACCCTGCGCGCCATGGAATGAGGTGCAGGTGACTGCAGGGGCCCATGTGGGGCAGCTGCGGACCGCATGTGAAACCTCAAACAACGGCGTGGTTGCATCTTGCTCGCAGTTAAGCAGCCCTGCAGGATAATTTGGCTAGGGCATGCTGTCCAACTTCAGTTGTACTAGAGTCTAAGTTCTAGTTGCACACCACGTGCCAAAGCCTATCCCCGCTGATCATGGGTTGGGTGCGCAAAGAGCAGGAAGTGAGCATAAAAAGCATTAGTCCAAGCACAATGCATCAATATCAAGCTCATTTGCCTTACATTACTAAAACCAAAGAAGACATTTCAACATATCTCGGACATATCTCGAGCAAGCTGCCAGATGCTAAGAGACATAGCACTTAACAATTCACAGCACCACCAAAGCTGCAGACAATCACGGTCACAAATGGTTCCCAGTGGCCAATGTGGTCTGCAGCTGATAGAAACTGCCTGATGCCACCCTTTAGTAGACAGCATGGCAACTTGTGACAGGCAAATGCTCCCCTCCGCTGACTTCACATGTGCTTAAGGGCATACAGCAGCATTACTCACCATTTTCGGTAGCAATAGCATCAGACGCTGGCAAGAAAGGCAGACGTTGCAGCACTGTTGCTGTCCTAGCACCTGATATAAGTATGAAGGGGCAACCACCTGCTCTAAGGGCAGCTGCTTTTTCCAGGGTTGCTTGAGAAATGACACCCTGCAATGCATAGCACGCACAAGCAACACAGTTTTATGAGGCATCTGGGGACCAAGCCACATCAGAAAGGGGGGCCAGACAAAAAAGCAACCTATCAAAGCTACCATAGCAATGTCCAGCTGCAGGACAGAACACAAAAGACACGCTCGAGGCCTTTACTGAAGGTATCGCGTCGGTATACGAGCAGCTATGAGCCAGACAGTGCATTTGACTTCACTGTTTTACAGTAGAAAGTGAATGGCTTAGGGGAATGATACAAAGCGCAGTATGCAGAATAGTTATGCAGGGAAGAAGCAGGGATGCCACTGGCGACAGATAGACATCACATTGGCTGCAGTGCATGCTGATGTCAGCTGGTCCCTGCTACAGCTCTGGGGTCACTGTGTTCCGACTCTCATGCTGTGAAGCTGTCTCTCAAGTGGCCCTATTGTCCTGGATATCTGCAATGCAGTCCTGCTGAGGGAAGTTTGCTGAGGGAAGTACTCCTGCGGAGGTTACGTGGTGGCCCAAAGCCACAACTCTTACCTGTGTGCCTGTGGTTGAGACAGGCAGTGCGATGATCTTTCCAGTCAACTGCGCACACAAACACCGGTTACCGTGGAGATTAACTTCCCAGTCCCGGCCCAGCTTCCGTGGCTGTGGGCTACCTCAGCAGGTTGGTCGCAGTAATGCACAAGGGTGCCATCAATATCTGAGAATATTACTGTCTTAGCAGGTCTTTTAAACATCTTTAGAAGTGGGTTTCTTCGCTTTCCTCGGTCCTTTAGCCAGACCCTACTTCCTCAAGGTGACGTCAGTCTTTTAGCACCATTCTACGCATATGCGCTTTCGATCCGCCGGATAATTCAAGGTGATACCGTCCACAGCCGCATACCAGGAGGCGCGCTAGAAGCGAGTTCCACAGCCGGAAGTGTCGACTTAGTTGGCAGTACCGTGCATGTACTGCCAGGCGTAAGATGAGCCAATGCACAATGGCCTGCATTGCATTTGATGCATCGTTGATGTCTGTCCTAGTATTTAGCGCATGCTGGACTTATGTACAATATTCACAGGTACTAGGTCATGTCCTCAACCCTAGCAGCACGGATCGCTATTGTTTGGCCAAAGGCACTGACAGGAGTGCATATCTGGTTCCACACTTCCGCAATTTGCGTGGTCGAGGATCCGTGACAATGGGTTTGTCTCAATTGAACCAGCTGGACTGTCTCCGGGTGTTGGAGCAGCTTGCTAGGGGTATAGCAGGGGCCTTCTGGTAGCTAGATACGTTCATGTGAGTCCGCACCACAAAAGCAACCAAGATGAATGCACCATGGATTACATGAGCCAGCAGGCGACGCACCCGCCTGCTTAAAGCAGGCATGGCTAGGCAGTCCTTGGCACTTCAATGCTATGCTTCCATTCGACACCCGGCCATCAATCACTCAAGCTAGTCAAAAGTGCCACCCCTCTTCTGGTCCAGTGTGCTGGGGGCGCTTTGCTGGCTAACCGCACATCTAGCACGAAGTTGGTGGAGTGCCCTGTCGTTGAGAGCACACCACGCCGCTCTGTGGTCTTGTACATGGGACAGTTGTAGTGGAGGTACGTCTTGAAGCTGCTCAGGTCCTTGGGCTGCATCCAGATAAGGGGCATCGCTGTGTACAGCACCTGCACAGCCAGCAGCAGCAGCAATGGATATTGGGTTTCATATTCAAGTAAACCCTGGAAGATAATGTGTTACTAACCGCTTCTGGCCCTACATGGCGCGCATGTGGCAGGGTCAAGCTCGGCTCCATGTACATCAAAGTCAGCTTCTAGGTTGGAAATGTAATTGTTGTAAGTAAACGAAAGAGCAACAATATTGTATGCATGCAGACCATCCAAAACAGTGTCTCTCTGCTGACATAAGAAGGAGGTCTTACATCAAGATGCCTCTGGTTGAAGCACATCGAAACAAATGCAGCTATAACTTCAGGGTCTTGATCCATGAAAGCACTGAAGGTAACCAACACTAGGACTGCCGGTGCAACAGAACACATCTCAAAGTCACACAGCCTGCTTAATTAGAGTTGCAGGAGCTTAGGTGTCTAATGGGCACAAGCTAAGACTCAACAGATACTTAGCCCAAATGGGTGCCGAAAGAAGACATCCAAACGCTGTGACCTGGGATCCGGAAAAGAGACGTACAGCATGTTTTACATCTGTAACAACTTGACTTGAAGAAGCACCTCTGTGAACAAAGACCTACCTTGGGCTCTGACTCTCCCAGTGCATGTGTGCTGCTGTCCCATCGTGCCCCTTCCAGAAATAGCCCTCTGCAGTACACACCATCCTCCGGCGGCCCCTGAGACCCAGCTGCATCATCATCTAGCACCTCAAAGTCAAAGTCAACTGTGTCAATGGGCAATGCCTTCTTGCGTGCAAAATTCTGCTTGGCACCTGTAAGGAATGCCTGAGTGAAGAAGAAGCCACTGATCCAGAACACATCTGGGGGTCCGCGTGTGAGCCAGTCACTGAAGAAAGACACCCTCTCCAAAACCTCCTTTACATAGCTGCCCAGGGGTTTCAAGCTTGGGAAGCTGCGCCGCAGCCACATGGCAGGGATCTGGTAAGAGCAGCAGCACAACAGTTGCAGGCCCCCACTGAGATTGGATCATGCTAAGACAGGCAACCCACAATCATAAAGAGGTAGTACAGGAAGATGCTGGAATGCTGTATCCTTTTTAACAGCAGGTAGAGCCAACAGGAAGATACAATTCGTATTGGCTTGTGGGTTCCCTGCCTGCTGCATTTTCCACAACCACTGCAGGATACAGGAGCGCATTGTCTTCTGCTGGATTGTCTCTGCCATGAATGGTTATCAGACATACCGGTAGCACCAACATCCCACAACGGTGCGGCCCGATTCCGCTGCCCCTCCTCCCCTCCTAGCTGACCTACCTTGCCATCAAATAATGCCCTGCCCAAAGCATCAAGCTCACTGCTCATGAGAGCCAGGCCCTGAATAGCTTGACCCAATGCCACCAAGCTGCTGCTCATGACTGACAGCAGAGCGTTGAAGCGCACCAGTTCCTGCATAGTCATCAAGTCGAGAATAATCAATACCGGTAGTAGCAGCAGAAGTAGTGGGTGCTGAGTGATCATGCACATGCAGCAACACAGTTTGAATGTCCTCTGGCACAAGTGGCATGCAATCAGATAGTTAGTCAACAGAAGCTCAGAGCACAGGATGGAGATGAAGTCTGCATCAGGAGGTTGCACTGCCGTAACAGCTGCTGCTATGACAACGGTCCGGTCTTATAGCAGCTTCATATGTACGGCCCATGAAGCACCATTCAGCAGCTACTCACCTGGACTAGCACCGTGTTCATGCTGTTATAGTAATCCTGGGGATAGGCAGCCTCAGCAGCCTCTATGTCGAAGACCCCTGGCAGCCTGGCCAGTATGTCCGCTGCCACCTCGCCTATGACTGCTTCCGTGGACTTTGGTGTAGCACTGCTGCTGCTGCCATTGCCAGAGCTGCTGCTGCTGCTTGTACTGGAGCTCTCGCTGGTCTTCTGTGCCGTCAAGAGGCCATCCAAGAGTGCCTGGCTTTCTTGGAGGTCTTTGGTAATGTCAGCATTGTCATGCAAGCCAAACACTTCCGGTGCTGCTATGATAGGAAGGGCTTGGATGTGGTTGACATACCCCTGCAAGATTCAAGAGCAGAGAGCTGGGATTCGTATATACGACAACATGTATGCAGCATTCCTCCAAACACGTAATGAAAACATACATAAACCATCAGGACCAGTTCTTGATGGTGCTCAAGTTGGCAGACAGTTTGCAAGCACCGGAGGCCCTCCAGCTTGCTTGCATGAGTTTGCACAACAGCAAGCTGCAAGGCGAGATGGCTTCCTCACACTATGGCACACAACCATTAGCTCCTGGGAATGCACCAGTGATTGGTATAAATGTAGATCTAGCTATGTTTACCTGGTAATTGGTGCTAGGTGGGATGACATACTTCCCAGTGACGCTTAGGTGGAAGCTCTCTTGGTCCACTGCGTGTGGGGTGTAGTAACTTTCCAGAACAGTCATCAGAGTGTGTCGATCATGGGCATCTGTCACCTTTCCGCCGTAGTTACACTCCCCACAGGTGTAAGACAAGGTTGAGTATGGGATGTCTGGGTACTCATCCAGGAACATACGCAGCTGCCGCATACTGCAAGCACAGCAACAAATAGCATGCTTCAAGACAGCCCCCAATGGCCACTTCAGCACTATAACCTGTGAATGCTGGGAGAAAGCATGTTTGCAGACAGCCAAAAGGACTTGCAGATAGCACAGCTGCAGCAAACTACCAGGTGTTTCATGGTGTTCGCAGTACCTCAACGAGTGCATTGCATCCTTCTCATTTCATGAAGCAGTCAACTCTCACCTGATGCGGAGATCATTTTCATTGAACTCATAGGGAATGTTCCACCCTATGGGCCCAAACTTGCGCCTCTCCTGCACCACGCTGTGGAAGAATGCCAGGCCATACAGCAAGTTTCTGAAGGCTGTGTCCTTGGCACACCCGTCAAGGAAGCCAGGGGCGCTCACGGGATCACTTGTGTAGGTCCGTAGCAAACCTGTGCAGAAGGAGCCTTGCCTTAGGGTACTCAAAGCACACAGGTCTAGAGCTGATGTACATTCCACTCCACAATGTGCTTTCTAGTGGAATTCTGCAGGAATTTAACTATACTGAAAACGACCAACTCCAGCCAAGTTGGTGCTTTGACAGAAGTGGCACGTGAACTCTTACCTGCCCGCAGCCCCTTGGGTGGCTCATTTGTCATTTTGACTCCATTCTCAAGAATGCTGATTGGGAAGATAGGACTGGGATAGCTGGTCAACCAAAGCCTGAACCCTGGGTGGCAGTTCCCCTCTCCAAGCAAGCTTTCACAAAGCAGCTCAAGGGTTGGCAAGAAACTCTTTGCCAGGTGGCAGTTCTGCAGCACAACCCAGAAGCCCTGCTGTGCCCCTTCAGTGACCCACTTCTGTGCAATAGGCCCCTGCCCTTGCCCCAGGCTGACTGACTCCACACGTACACCCCTATCCTCTGCAAACTTCAGCAAGGCTGCCATGGGGTCACTGCCAGGGGACAGGACGAATATAAGAGGTGTGGAGCTCGTGCTGTCAGCGTAGGAGGGCTCCAAGGCAAATGGCTGGGGTTCCACAAACCTCCTGCAAATCAGAGGAAATTGTCACGAGGGTGCCCTTGTTTGCTCTAGTATATCCAGGGTCCTGATACATTGTGTTTATAGTCTATGCCCCAAAGCAGCCATGGAAGCAAGCCCGTACCTGCCCATCATCTCTGCCACATAGTTGGTCACAGCTGGCAGCAGCTTGTCTTGGCGCAGTGCACGCAGGAGCACGAGCCTCTGGAAGTTGTCCAAGCGTTGTCCCCAGGGCTCAGGCAGAGCCTCGGTGTGGGGCGTAGGACTATCTACCAGCAATTTCCAGGATGACAGGTTACCTAATAGCAATAACAGAAGTCCTTGTGTTGTCAAAGCAGCTTCAGAAGGAATGCAGGTGCTTGAGGCTGTTACGATTTGGTGCCTTAACAGCATACGACAACCAATAAATGACCTCTGGTGATTTCTGACTAATGAGTATACTACTGACCTTGTGCATTTGTCTCAGAGGTCTGCGCGTGCCCAGGTAGTTTCTTTCCCTGATTTTTGCTTAGCTTGCAAGCTTGGGGGGATGATACATACCAACAGCACCGTTCCTTGGTCGCTTCCAATGAAGGATCGCTGCTTATAGGATCACACAAGAACACCATGGTCCACCTTGGACACAAGTGAGGTAAGCAAACGAGAGTGATCTGATTAAAAAGCAGGTAATACAGCTTTTTTTATGCATGGCCCACCTGATATCCACTGCCGGGTGTGTACAATCCCCTTGTCCCAGTCCATCACTTACCTGTGACATGTGAAGCCAAACCCTCCCAGGCTGGTCCCAAGTCAGATGCCCTGCAGACCTCTCCCCACATGCGCTCACTAATCCATGCAGGAGCAGGATTGGGGTAAGGCAGGTCGCCCACAGCAATTCCACCTATGTCGCAGACAGAAGCAGTAGTTCACTTGAGTCACCCAATATTGATGAATGAGCAGACGTGAATGGTCTGCCACCCTGCCTGACGTTGTGCCACAATGATGGTAGCAGATCATGTTGCTTTAATGAGCATACCTGCCAATGGCAAATGACAATGCTGGTGCAAAGACTCCTGCTTGTTGCAAAGGACTCTGCTGTTGCAGAGAACTCTGCTTGTTGCAGAGAACTCACCTGTCTTAAGGAAGCGAAGTTCTTGCTGTGCTATGGCACCTGCATCCAGCTTGAGCTTGGTCACCAGCATCAGCGCAAACAACAGCTTGTCCTTCTCAAATAGTGACCTGTAAGCACACAACATGTGAACATTGGCAGGACATCCAAAAGCAACTGCAGGCTATAGTGAAAGTGTAGGTCATCTAGTGAAGACAATATGCAAGGTGCACATGTCTTCGCCAGGGCACATCTGCAGCGCCTTTCAATCTTGCTTATTGGCACACAAAACATCGCTAAGCAATTGCAACTACCCTTGGGTGCTTGCTAGCTGCTGCTGCTCCCCTTACCTGCAGACATTCTGGAATAGGAAGAATGTGAACTGCTGGTTCAATGCCGCAAGCCTGAGGTCCAGGCTGGATGCCTGTGGAGTGTCGGCTATGGCTCGTATAAACAAGTCAATGAACCAGCGTAGGCTGTACTGGTACATGGGGTCCAGGTTTGCTAGCTCAGCCACGCAGAAGTATAGCATTGACGAGTGATGCGCCACGGGCTTGTAACCTGCAGGAGCGACAGGAGAAGGGTTGTTTTATGTATACAAAGCCTCCTAGGCCGCTTCATTACTGCTGCTTAGCCCAGTACTGCAAGTATGCCTGTAGCACTAGTGGCCATAACACTCTATTGCTACAAATGTCAATGAAACACCATGCTTACCTTCTCGCGCTACATCGATCTTAGCCTCAGTCTCGTCAGCAATCTTTTGCTTGCTGTTGATTTCGTCTGCCAGTAGCTTGCTCGAGTGCAGAATGCGAACAGCACCCTCATCTTCAAGATTATTTCCACTGCTGCTGCTCAGGACATGAAGGATCTCATCCTCTGTCTCTTGCAGCTTGCGCTTGTTTGCAGCACCCTGCAACCAGCACATCTAAGTCAATAAGGTGTGGCAGCTGCAAAAGAGCTGCTAGGATCAAACAGATGTGTGCAACTGTACATTACTGCATATACCAATGGAGTCAACGAACCAAAAAACTTTGGAAAATGCAAACTAAGGTTGACTTGCCCACCAAGTGCCTTTTATGGTGCATGTGGACAGCACATCTGAAGAAGGGCTTTTCTTGGTATAAACACTTACCGCCACAATCAGTTTATTCTTCTCTTCTTCAAGGTCTGGCCGCTCCTTCGCAACAGCAATCCCAAGCAACTGGTCCTCAAGCCCCTCCGGGGTTGTCATATAGTTCAGGAGAGACACCTGCAGGTGCAACAGGCGAATATCATATCATATCCTGATGTAACATGCTGCCAGAGTGAATGCACAGGGCAGTCTGGGGTCCAAAGCATACCTTGGTGCAGAGCTCTGGTGCATAGTGGGGGTTTCTGAGCTTTGTTGTGATGTAGAACTTGAACTCGCTGCTGTACTCCACTACAGAATCCCCAAGCTTGATGCACAGGCTGCCACCTTGCTTGAATGTCTGCCGGCTGAGAAGTGGCTCCAATGCTGCATCCAGCACCTCTCCAACATTCTCCAGCAGCACAGGTTTGCCTGCAGCAGTTGCAATCATTTTTACCAACGATGGGCAAGATAGGACAGCAAAGCACCTAAGTACACCCATTATCTTTTGTGCAGAGGGGCAAGCCATCAAGGGGTTATAGTGTTGGTCAGAGCGACCCCAGTCCTACTGCTAAGAACTTACCAAATTGAATGGCATTCTCCAATGTGCGCAGGAAGTTGGAGTCTGTGAGCTTGATGACAAGGAGACCTTTGTCTTTTTCCATGGCCCGCACCCATTTGTTGGCTGCCCCCTGCATCGCACCAGAATGTCCTGTCAGAGAAGAAGCACTCATAGACAGAGAGGGCTTGGCTAAACTGCCATCTCATGTTCTAAAACGAAAGCTCTGCCTGGGCTTTCCAAAATTTGGCTGAGCATGTCACCATGAATGAGGCTAGCGTTCTGAATGACAGAGGCTGAGCAGTCACTTAACCGCCAGGCTCTGTCGATGATGTTGCTGTCAAGTATTACATGATTGGCATGAATGCAAAACCCAACAGGCATCAGCAAAGGCCCATGCCAGCGGTATGGCCCACTACAGCCAAGGAGGCTGTCCACATAGGAGACTGCCCTCACCTGTGGGTCAATGCAGAGTGGCCACCTCCTACCCTGGTCCACAGTGATTGCATTGTCTGTGCTGAAGTCATCCTTCGGCAAGCCCCATATGTTCCACTGGCGAATCTTCACTGCCTCCCCAAGAACAGCACTTAGCTTAAATTTGTCATTGCAAGGGACACCCTTTGACTGGCAAAGGCTCACCCAGGAGGACAGCATCTCACTCCTACAATAAAGAGGGGAGACACAGAAACTCTGAAGAAGACTGCCTCATCATTTGGTCTACCTGGTATGTTTTCATCCATTTCCTGAGATGAAGAGAGGCATGATGGCCATAAAATGGCCCACCAATTGCGACTAGGTAATACTGTTGGAATCATGTTCGGACCGCGCAAAGTGCGCAATGGTACTAACTACTGTAATGGTTTTCAGGTTACCTGTAGGCAGCGGTAAAGGGCCCCAGGTACGCGATCTGGGCTGCTGCCAGCAGCACATCTCCTGTGAGCTGCTCATACTCCTTTCCTAGGCGAATTGCAGCTGCACCCCAACGGCTCTTCTCACCACCAAGACCAGCAATGAGCTTCTGTGCCCTGCGCATTGCAAATCGTCAATGTTTAGGATCTAGATTGGATCAAGTCCACCATCCAAGGCTACTTCACTTCAGACACGAGTGAACCATCGTATCAAGAAAGCCAACCAGCATGCTTCTGTCTCCCATCCCCACTGATCATCCAAAACCTACAGTATCATGTTACCCTGCGGATTGGCTACTTGAACCCATGTCATCACCCAGAGGCACATTTACTCGTTTGCAAGGAGCATTTTACCATGTAAAATCGGTCCAGTCAGTATTACCTGTCAAGCTTAACTTTGCACAGCTCCACTTCTTGTTCCAGCTTCTCTTTGCGATCTGTTTTCTCTTGGAGATCAGAGTCCAGCGCAGCTAGCTTGGCCATAACTTGGGCAAGCTCGGCCTGCTTGCCCCGCAAAGCTGTCATGACAACCTACAGCAAACAAGCAGCAGGTATACCAGGCAATCACTCCTGGCGATTTCATCTCTGCAGGGCGGCCTTGCAACAGCTGTAGCAAACATTGGAGTGCCATCAGCATGGCAAGATGTGGGGTAGTACACCCTCAGGGCTGGCTGAATATGCCCATACGCACAGCACTGGCCCACCACATATACTGCGCCAGAAAAAAGCAAGCATGGTCTGCAGCCGGCAGCGGTAGAGTGGCTTATAATGCTTCCTTTATTGTTGCCATGAGGCAGTCACACAGCCTGTAATGCACACTGCTCACCTCTAGCTGCTCTTCGGCCTCCTTGAGCTTCTTCCTTTTAGGCTCCACTACCTTGGCAACTCGGTCATAGGACTCCATGGCCCGAACCCAGCAGCACAAGCCGTAGGCTGCCTTAGAGGCCTGCATGAGGGGAAGATAGCTGTAGCCATCAGTGCTGGGGTCTGACATGTGAGTGCAGGGGCTTCAAGTGGCATACTGGCTCCAGGGGTTCCTACATCCGATAGATCGGATTGCTTTCCGTCGCTTTCATCGATCCCCACAATACAGACAATGCCAAAACAGTCCCACACAGTAAAGTCTTGAACTTGCACCTCCTGCGTCTCCATGTAGGATAAAGGAGTTGTGCAGGGGAGGGAAATGGGATTGGGAGCCACTCACATTTTGGATCTTCTCTGGCTGGAAATCAGGCAGTGGGGTGTACGTCTGAATCTTCTTTACAGTTGCGGGGTCGATGTGGTCTTTGTCAAAGTTCCGCAAGCTACCTAAAAAGTCCTCTTCCATGAGCATCTTCTTGGAAGCCTCCCAGTAGCTGTCAACCATTGCTCCTGACTGCGGATCCTTCATGCGAATAGGTTTGACTCCTTTCAAGATGCACACAGCTTCAAGGACAAGCTTCACCCCTGTGGCAAAAGCCATTCACAGTGTAAGCTCCTACCAACTGCCATCAAATGTCTTGCTGAATGTGCAGCACCGTCCAGACTAGCCAAAATTCTGCTCCAACAAGCACCTTCATACCTGCAGGTGGGCTCTTCATGCCCTTGACTTCTGTAATGTCATTTTTCGTTAAAGTATCCAGTGCCTTCAAGGCAGCTTCCAAGGCAGGGATGGCCTCTGCTAAATCAGCCTCACACTCATCCTTGATGGCTTGCACGTTAGCAGCCTCAGCGCTGGCACCTGCTTCCTCCACACTCACCACCTGCAGGGACACAGCCAGGGACACGATTAATCAAGCCAGTCCATACAGCCGGCAGCAAATAACATCTGCAGATGAGAAGCATCATGTTGATTGCGTTACGTTTACATGTTGGCTTTTTGATGCTAGAAGAAACACTGGTTCTCATGCCGCCCAAATCAGAAGCCTGCACAAGCATGCAATGTTCATACCCCGCCTGCAGCCGTGCATACCTGCTTTACTTTGTCAGCCTCTGCACTTTCATGTGCAATGACCTCCATCGCCGCCTCAGTCTGCCGCGTAGATTCCTCAAGCTGCGGTTGCAAAGCGATGAGCTCCTCCTGCATGCCTGTCACGCTGGACTCGGTTCCAGCGAGCTTCTCCAAGCCTACCTCATACCGCCGCTTGGCTGTCATCACCTGGAGGAGGATATTTGTTGGCATTAGTATCAAGTCTGCTGCATTGTTTTGTGAAGCAACCACTTGTAATGATGGCTCTGCATGTGCACATGAGGCACTTAATACATAGGCATTAAATTGGATCAACACACCAGCTCCTGATAGCGCAGGGAAGAGGTGAACATATGCTGGGAGGGGCTTAGATTGCCGGCTCGTCTGAGACTTATAATAATAGGTGATGCAGGGAGATAGATATGTATGGGGGCTGCGTGGTCACTGCAGGAACACAGATCATGAGCTGCAAATCCCAGTAGACACACCTCTTTCTGTCGTCTGTTCAGGAGTTTTTTGTAGCTGCCTAAGAGTTCGAGGTAGCTCGTAGGTGTGATGTAGTAATGGCGCTTCTGCTCTGCCAAAAACTTGACTGCTAGATCCTGGGCCCCCTCATGGAAAGCTACACATAGGTCTGGCAACTGCTTAATGATGCCGTCGCCAATGCCTTCACCAACAGCAGCAAGGTTGTTGGCTGCCACTGTTTGCAAGGCATCCCGGGGCCATGCGCTAAACCAATCAATTGTGGTGCAGTTGACCAAGGAAGGGAAGGCACGCAGCCGCTCCCGGAAGGCATCACCGACTGGGCTGAAGCTCAGTACAATGTGCAGGTTGCGTCGCACCTGCAACACAGCACCGACACAACATGAGCCACGGGATCTGATGACAGACATGGCTATGACACCAATATTGAGTGCAATCTCCAGGCACTCCCAGGTCTTGCAAGTTCTGAGATCAATACATACAGTCCCAGCTCATTGCCATCCCCACAAAGCATGCGGGATCATGTGGAAGCAGGATTACGAACCACACTCTTGAGTGCTTAAAATGGGTGTAAAGAGCATGCGGGTTATAAGCGGTATGATACTATATCGCTTTCCACTCACCTCCTGCACAAAAAAGTTGTAGAGGCTGTCTTTACTGCCATCTTGGCCAGCTTGCTTGGCCCTTGGTCTAATGTTTTCAAATATTCCAGCCAGGTCCCCAGACCCAAGCAGGTTGGGCACCTCATATGTGTTCAGCAAGTTTGAGATGTCCTCAATGAAGGACTCCTCCTTGACCTGGGTATCACTGAAAAGGAACACCACCTGCAGGACAGCAAACATGTGAGGTCGTCAAGGCTCTTCTTTCCCTTTGGGCACTACAGCAAGAGAATGCATCGCAAAGCCACAAAAGGACATCAACACAGCTTCCAGCCAAAGTATGCCCAGTGACATGAGTGCAACGTTGGCAAGGGACATCCACTGTGCCATCTAGGGTAGCCAATAGTGTGTCTGACAGTGTCAGCAGACGATGTATCTGCAAGCAGCCAATGAGCCGCAAGGCAATCGCACTAACGCCTTCAGATAATCGCGTGCCGCTTACCTTCTTGTTGGCCTCCCCTGTCATCTTCAAAACCTTCCGTAGATCATCATGCCACTCTGTAACGCCGTAAGTCTTTGAAATTTCTATCTGCAACACATCCATTTCCTGCAAGCCAATTCCACAAGTAAGTGGGGTTGGAAAAAAGAATAACAGAGCAGCTACCAAGCTTGACAAGCCCTTGGGACACCAGGGGATATGGTTGCACTCTATAAAAGCAACGGTAAATGCATCAAAGATGAAGCAGAAAAAGGCTCACCTGCATGTATGCTGCTAATCGTGTCAGGCTCTGCCGGCCACTGCCGCCCAATCCAACCAGAAGTGCATTGCCACCTGCAGAGCGAGCCAAGCACGCCTAAGCAGATGTTGCCCTATGCCTGCCAAGATATACACCGTCAGTAGAGGGGCGATTGTATATGATCACCAGTTCCAGCAAGCCATGAGGGTACTTTGCATGTTTCTCCGCAAGTCTAGCAAATGAGATGTACATAGCTCGATTGGCAGGACACACATGAATGCTGGCTGCAGCTGAAGCCAAGCAGCTTGTTGCTTGCTTCTTGCCTGCACGTGGTGTTGAGCTGAACTTGATACAAACAAACAAGAGCAGTTGCTGATCTCTTACCAGGTGTCGATATTATCCGTGAAATGCGCACGATATGTTCCAAAGCAAATTGAAACAGCACCAGGGGTTGTGGCTTCTTGCTCGTTGCATTCATGTCCCCAAGGTATTCAGTGACCACTTGCAGAAGTTGATGATGATCGGATACATATTGATAAGGTTTGGGTTCTGCAACAGGCAGCTCAAACATTACATGTTAGACACCTTGTTGTGGTGGAGTTTGCCACAAGCTACGACCTCCCAAATCATATGGTTTCTGGATGGGACAGGTGCTGGTTGTCAGCATTGCTGCAAATGGGTAGAGAAAAGGGCAGGCATACCAACAGGAAGCTACCAGACCACCTGTATGCACCTAGTTTTGCTGCGGTTGTCAGCCTGCGCATTTGTACTCCCAGGTACTGGATATGCAGTTAAACACAGAACGTGATGACCTTGCCATTGTTGCTGATCTTAACCCCAGCTGCGGTCAAGGGCTAGCGCACCTGCACCAGGTACCATGAAGTTCCCAAACAACAACCCCCTGAGGCCCTCCACCAGCTCAACCCCTTGTGTCCCTGCAGATCCAGCAGGAGGCTCTGCCAAGCCCAGCAACCTAGGCAGCCGCTCCTTAAAGTGCACATCAGCAAGCTTTGAGAGCAACAATGCTGCCCAAGCTCTGTCTTCTGGCCCAACAAGGCGGTCACAGAACACCCGAACAACTTCATGGGTCCAAAGCCGGACCATACTTGGGGAGTCTTCAATGCTGGCTCCAGCTTGGCTAAAGCCCTAGTGGGGAAGGGTTAGATAGAAAGCTTCAGCGAGGAACGCAAGCCGTACAACCTCCAATCATATGTACACTCTATTACAAGACATAAACTCTCAAAAGCCACCACGGGCCACCCAAGCCAGTTTCAGATTACCACGGGACCTCAGAAGGTCGGGACACAACGTCCATGGCCAGTGGCTGCATACCTGTCTTCGATGAAAAAACAAAAACAGACAAACTGATATGCCAATTAGTACATGCAGAATGATAAGGCTGTTTATCCGGCCCACACCATACCAGCAGGGACCAACTCTATGCACACCTGGAAGACTTTGGAAACATCCCTCAGGTTGAACGTGTAGTGACTCTTGGTTGGAGTGGGCAGCAGCTGGGCCTGCACCCCTTCATAAACATCCAGAGTTGCTTGCACCTGCATAGTTTTAGTAGTGCAGGTGATTAATTTGGAACATAACCAGAAGCACCCGCCTTTGCTGTGCTTGATGTGTTACAAACTCACGTTGCTGCAGATAAGTGTCCACATGACAGCAGCGTACTACACATGTTGCTATAGGTGTAAAACTGGTCCCTCAGAGGAAACGTAGCACAATATGTTCTGTCTGCATGGGCTGCATGTATGTCCACATTCCCTCTTACCAGAGGTTTCGCCAGCCGTGTGATGTTCTGGCCGTAATTGAACTTCCTCACCCACCAGTCCACCAGGGCGCTGAATATGAGTTGTAGATTGTTCCGGTCAAAAGCTGTTATGCTGCAAGCATTGAGCCAAGGAGGCGGGACGTCATCAGCAAACAGACATTCACAGAACGGATGCGGAAGTACATATGGACGAGAGGACAGTAGCTGCAATGACTCGGAACAGTAGCAAATAGAACATGCGGCGGTGGTCTGTTAGGAATAAATTTTGTTTTAATTTGGGACCTGTGCAAATCAATAAAGCATGACACCGCGTGGGGCCCTGTTGAGGTATACCTGATTATACTGAAGTGCCTTAAGTAGCGGTTGGTTACACTGTTTCTGCCTCCTCCTGGTGGTCCCATAGCTGCGACAAACTGCAGGTCATCTGACTGCCTGAAGTTCAGCTCCTTCTTGTCATACCAACCCCCATGGTCCATCCACTGGCGCAGAAGCTCTATTGGTGGCTGCGCCCCGTACTCCTCTACCTACAAAGACCGATGTTGTGGATTTTGGCCTGATTTCATTTCATTGCAGGTACTTGCCAACATTATTGGCAGCTCAGATCATACATGCGGACGCATTTCTTGATTGGAATGGTAGCAGCAAGAAGAACGTGGCAAGAGCATCCAGCCTATTGGAGATGGAGAAGGGTTAGAGAGTGACTAGGATGTAAGCAACCTCCGGTATGACTACCTTGCTACAGGCTACTATCCGGAGATTGCACTTGAAAACCATCGTTGGTGCCATGCTAGCCTACCTTTGGCATGTTAAGATCATCAACAAATGCCACCATTTGTTTGCCAGCAGGAGGGCCATAGCGGCCTCTTCGCCTCTTCTCAAGGCGGCCCTCGAGGATCTCTTGGGCCATATTTGCGCTGGTTTGAGCACTAAAAGTAACCAGAACAGATGTGAAGCTCTGCGGCAGCCCAGACTGCAGGTGCTTCTTGACATAGGCTGTCTTGCCGGTTCCTGTAAGCAAGCAGTGTAAGCAACTCTCTGTGCTCACAACGGGCCAGGGTCAGTGCTCTACCTTCTGAAATCCATAAATGATACATGTTATGCCATGCTCAATACAGTTGGGGCAGAGCTAATGATGACCCCATGTAGTTACAGTGAAATGCAACAGATGCGATACACCAACCCTCTTCACCATAGACTCTTTTGACTGTTGACTCACCTGTGGGCCCCACCAGCAAGCATTGCATCTTATGTTGCACCAGCTTGTCCAACACATATGTGTACCGCAGGGTGTCAACCGTAGGAACGATGATGCTCGTGTACTCTGCCTCCACGTCCAAGGCCTTGTTTTGGAGCAGGTCCACCCAAGGTACCCACTTCAACCGGTCCTGGTCAAAACTGTAGTCGTAGACCAGCTTATCTTCAGGAAATGGTACATTGACCTTGACAGCAGGAGCTTTTACAAAGTTGACAAGGTCAGTTGGCGGTGTGTGGGCAATCAGTTTGCGCAAGCTGCTGCTAAAATGATGCCGCCCCTTGTCATCTGTGTTAGCCCCAACCGACCAGACCAGAGCAAATAGGAAGTGAAACTGCAGCAATGTTGACATAGCCGCTGGCTCCATCCCTGATAGGTCCTTTGCTGGCTCCCTGCAAGGCAGAACAAGGCCAAATATGGAACCGAGAGTCAGCTGTAAGATGTCCAGTCTGCAGAGGGCCAGAACCATCATAGTGTAGGGGTTTGGAGTTAGGATAGAGCAAAATGGGCATCATCCAATATCCGTTCATGCTGTATGGCTGAAGTACAGCCAGATGCTGCTAGTGACCAGCACTCTTACTTGAAGTCATCCAGATGGGCTTCAAGCAACCGCATGCAGCTGCAGACCAGTTGAATCTCCTGCAGGGAGAGGGTTGAGTTGACCTGCAGCACATAGAGTGACAGCCGCCAGTGAGGACATCTCCTCAATGTTCAAATACCAAGTGGTTGCTTATATCGTGGTGTGGCTGATGCAAAGGACCACTTCCCTGTGGTCAAAGTAGATTTCTGTGATAGCTGTGAAAATTGGGTGCATCCTCGTTCGAACGCTGTCCGCAACCTGCTACAGAATGCAACACTGCAAAAATATCAATGACTACCCCCTGGCAAGCAGAGGAACCGCTGCCCAGACAGTACTAGCTCAGGCAGCATTCCTGCCGCATGCCCAGCTCATGATTGGACTGAAATGCAATGCGATGACCATATCTGACCTGCTTAAGAGCCACTCTCAAGCATGGTGGGATCAGCCAGTCAAAGAGCGCCAGAAGTTCCTTCTTGTGCTCTTCAGTAACTACAGCAGGGAGCTTCTCAAGGAAGCTCAAGAGTACAGGCCTCCAGCCCAAAAGGTCTGGCTGCACATAAACCATGCCACAACGGCTGACAGTTGCAGGGGAGGCAACTGCAAGGTCCTGGACCTCAAAGATTAGGTTCATCAGGCCCTGCATGGAAAGGAATATGGAACCCCTTCTGTAAGGCCACAGCACTTGTCAATTAGGGCATGAACTGTCTGATTATTACTTCTATTACATCGTGATCGGTTGCTTTCAGGCATGTAGTAGCACAGACCTGCATACCATGGGAGTTCAGACATCCGACTTATCTCTGCTGACAGCACATTACCTGCATTGCAATGATTTCTCCACTGTTCAAGCACAGCTTCTTGTTATCATCCAGCACAGTATTCATGTTTTCAATCCAGATAGCATCCACTGGGCCATCAAAAATGATCCATTTGCGATCAGGAGTTGTGTCCCGTGCTGCGTTTCTGAATAAAACAGGCAGCACTCCATCTGTCCACTCCTTTGATACTGCATCTTCTTGGCCATACAGCTGGCCCATGGTCAGTGACTTGGGGTTCAGGACGTACACCTTGGTGATGAACTCATTGTTCAGGCCTTGCGCATTCAAATCTACGTAAGGCAGAGCAAACACAGCATAGCTAATCAGAACTGGTAGCCCTACATAGATTTGGCAGTATATTGGTGAGCCAGGCAATTGAGCTATACAAGCATGATCAGTGCTGTTTTCCCAGCTCATGATTTGTAGAGTCACTTGCTACTCCATATACACGAGCATACGGTACACTGAAGCTGCTGCAATATGAGCAACTTCTATATGTGTGGCCTTCCACCCTCAAGGCGTATGTGCCTCACAGAGCCTACCTGTGAGTGCAGCAGCCAGCATCCTGTACGCCACAGTCTTCATGCCATAAGACAGCCCGACAAGCATCAGCCCATGCCGTACAAGAATCATCTCGTACAGCTGTATAGCCTTGATAAGAAGGCTTTCCAGAGGCTGGTATCCTGCTTTCAAGCAGTTGCTGATCAAAGCTGCACGTAGAGCATCATAGTCTACCCTGGGAAGCTCTACCCCTGCAAGCAGTAACGCCATACATTGTTCATAAGCGCAAACATCAGAGTTCCTTGGCTACACCTGTTATATGAAGCAAACCTGATGGCATGTTAGATATGTACAAGTTCGTGCATCTCCAAGTAAAAGCAGCTCCCTTTTGTATAGCTCACAGGGCAATCCGCTTTCATGTACACTATCAGTGTTAACCAAAACCCGTACCTGGGAACAAGTCAGAGAGGATGCCGTTGAACAGAGGTACGTCCTGGTCAAGGAACTTTGGCAGGTTAACGTCGTTGATAGCCCTGAGCATCAGCACATCCTCTGCTGCTTGTGGGAATGCCCGCTTCAAGTTGCCAGCAGCACGGAGCACACTCATTACAGCACGCATGCCATAGTCGTAGTGGTCTTGGCTTGATAGCTGCTCGCTGCACAGCCTACAGCATGAAGACACACTGTTTAGCAGCGTCCCAAGCAAATCCAACTGGTTGTCATCTGTACACAAGCATTGCAACAGCTTTTTAGAGAAGCCACCAGCACTCACTTACCAAGCGCACCCTTGTTCCCGGTCTCAACTCAAGAACTGCAGGTAGAAAGCTTGGCAAAAGCGCTATGCATATTTGGAACTTGTGAGACCATTGAAACCATGTGGTGCTTGGTTGAGTATTGTGTAATTCTTGCTTCTACCACACCTGTAAGTCTGGACCAGCTTGCGGGCCATGGCTCGGGCCTCCAAATAGCCATAGCTGTAGAGCATGATCTCAGCAATGAGTGCATAATCTGGCACCATCATTGCAACATCTCTGAACAGTGCCTTGAGGTTGTCAGGCAGCTCACTACGTCCAGCATAGCCAGGATTCATGGTTATGAAGACATTGCAGGTGGGCTTCAATGGAATATCCACACCTGCAGCAAAAAAAGGGACTTAAACAATTGGATTATCCATTAAGGCAGAACGGACTTCTTTCTTGTTAATATTCAATCAATATTGGCAGGCTTGGATCATTTTGCCCCTTTGCTGCAGCATCTTCCCGGTATCTGAAACCAGCACCACTTATCCTACTGCTTGTCATACTGCTTTTTACCTTCAAAATTGAACACCTTGAGCTTGGCTGCCTTGGCACGCACAATCGTGAGCACTTGCTGTGCCACTACACTCAGCACCTCCAGGTCAATGCGGTTGAACTCGTCAAAGCAAGCCCATGCTCCAGAGCATGCCAAGCCCTTGAAGAACTTGCCCTGCAGGGAAAGAGCACAAGAGTGCAGATGTTGTGTGTGATGCTTCAGCGTCACGAACCACGTCCTAGTTGTTACACAGACGATGTTACAGGCATGCAGACCTGTCTACATGAGCCAATGTTCACCCTAAACTTAAGCTCTGGGTTACAGCAAGGCAAGCTTAGTTTATGCTCTCTGCACAAGCCTTCCTCACCATAGCTTTGTAGTCCAGACCATCAGAGCAATTGAATACCACACATTGAATGGCCAACGCTTTCGATAGATCCTTGGTGGTTTCTGTCTTCCCAGTACCTGTGTGAAAGGGGACAAAGGCAACATAGTTTCGTTTCTGTCATTGTTCTGCCAGCATATTGAAGCGGTTCGTGCCTTCTTATTCCATCATGCCTTTATGCACCAGTTCTGCTTGTGTTCATAGACATCAAAAGCAAAGCATGGGACATATCCTAACCTTCCAAAGCATGTCTTACCAGCAGGTCCCGCAGGTGCTCCACCAAGGTTCATATGAATAGCTCCCATCAAGGTGCGGTAGCATCTGTCTGTGAGTGGGGTGATGACTAGCCTGCCACTGTTGCCAAGATACTCATACCCATACAAGGCTTCAGCATTGATCATGCGGACCATTAGCGTCTCCTGCAGGGGCAGCACGTGTACGGAGCCTTTTACTAGTTCTGCCTGGCTGTTGATATGACAAGAAAGCCTGGAGTGATCCATTCATTAACGGAATTGCTGCAAGCCATGACCATTGTGCCTAACAGACCTCTGACCAAGTGGTACCTTCTGATTCAGGTGCAGTATGATACGCACAAAAGCGCATCAGCACGGCAGTATATGGTATAGAATAAACAGTTGATCACAGAAGCTGCTTGTATATGCACAGGACGCCACAGATATGTGGAGTTGTAGAAGCTTACCTGTGCAGGCACCCCAGATGGGGGTGCAGCATTATGCTCCCAGTAGTACCTCATCTGGCTCTCCCATCTAAAGTCCCTGATGTCTTCAACCCCATCACTCGCCATTTGTGCAGTCACGTCTCTGTGCAAGCAGTGCATAAAGGGAGATGTAGGAGACCACGTAGAAACGATTGCAAACCAGAAGCTGCTCCCTTACACAGCTCTTGAATGCCTAACCTGGCAGCCACATGGTGCTATAATATTCAGCTATAGACCATACTACTCTATGTACGTATGACTCACGGATAATCATATCTGGCTTGCTGAAAATGTGGTAAATTGTCAAAACATTGTCTTCATGGTTGATGGCAGCATGCTGTCAATGAGATCCGTCAAAGCAAGGTGGGTCATGCTTGAATTGGTTGACCCACTGTATCAATCCATATGGCATGCATTGTTAAACACACTTTATCTCTCACCTAGCATGCACATCAATCACCACAAGTGCTCCACAGGTAGCTCGCTCCAGGCTGCTCAGCTGGCCTCGGACAAGGGAAACGATCTTGTTGAGCTCAGCTGTGCACTTCTGTGCATAAGCAGTCAAACCCTTGGCCCCACCACCTTGTATGGCTGCGGTGACTTCACGAGTCCAGTACACCTGCAATAAGCAGGAGTGAATGCATGCAAGCATCCGCATTGAACTTGTGCGAACGGTTGCAACCGTCCAAATGCCCTATTGTCAGCGACAGAATCTGCTACCATTGAGGCTGGCTGTTTCATCCAACGCAGCAAGAAACAAGCAGAGCCTGGTTTTGGACATGCAAGCATGGAAGCCTACCGACCTCAGCCTCAAAGCATAGCCACAGCCATACTGCCTGGTACAGCAGATTGCTGGATTTCTCATTGTCTGGCTGCGTCAAATCAATGTTGGGTAGAATTGGACCATTCACCCCATGGATGCCGCCGATTGACCTAAGCTGCAACAAGCAGAAAGTTGGCTACCAGAGCAGCACCATTACCTGAGAACCATTCAGCACCAGTTGCCCAGGCCATTGCAGTATCCATGCAGAGCGGGTTGTCCTGGCATAGGCAGCAAGAGCCTCGCCAGTGATCTTATGCAATGTCCTCTTGATGGCTGCCTCCACCTCCAGCAACCACAATTCAACAGCGCCTGTAATGGGTGGAGACATCGTCAATGCTAAGCAGACATGACTTAGAGAGAAGTCAATGGCATTTCGTGGGCAATCTTCAGGATGAAACATGTTGGACACATGCTTCCTAACAGCTTCCAATGGCCCCAGGCCCCCTTTCAATCCAGACTCTCAATCAAGCTGAGTTGGCTATCTCATTACCTGTTCTGATCGGATCCACTTGTTGATCAAATGTGACCTTCTCGCCTTCTGCACTGATTAGCCCTGTGATCTTGCCACCCTCAAATATGAGTTCCTTGACAGCCTCAAAGCACTTCTTGACGAAAGGCTGAACCGCCAAGGGGTCTTTGGCTTCTGCCAGGATCTCCAAGAGCTCGTCATTGGACAAGAAGTAGAACCTGAACACATACAGCAGGACAATCAGAAAAGGACTGCAAGTGAGTCTATGCCTTGCCGGGCTTAGCTTGTTGGCTGTAAGCCAGAAGACTTCTGGGACCCTTAATACATCAAGCATCCAGCAGTAAGGCCCTTTCTATTAGTGAGCAACCTCATGCAAGAAGCGATCTGCGTACAGAACTTTCACCAACCAGGGCTGGAGTTACCTGGGGAATGCCATCTTCTTGGTGTCCAGGAAATCATTCAAGCCCTTCTCAACAACGTCCAGCTGCTTGTTGCACCCCTGGAGAGTCTCAAGGAGGCCAGGGAAGTCTGCTACAGCCATCATCAAGGGCTGGTCGTGTACCTGTGAAGAGTAGTACCGGTACAAACGTTTCACCCAGAGCCCAAGAAACTGCAAGTGGGGTATCAGGATGACTACCAGTTATTCTGCTATCACATACTGCTATCACATACTTCTACTGGTATAACATACTGGTGTCATCTTATAACAGATGGCAAAGAATACCATGCGGCTTGTCTTGCGCTGGAGACTGCTCTTGCCCTAGGACTGGGTGCCTTGCTTTGCACATTAGTGCAGCCTGGCAGGAGCTTATATATGAAGCAAACCTGGTGTAAGCAGAGTCTCAGTCAAACACAGCAAAGTGGTCGCACCTTGTTCATGATGCTCCTCCAGCTCGCATCCATGGACCTGAAGGCAGCACCCTCTGTTGGAATTTGCTTCATGATTTCCTCAGCACTGAATATAGGCTCCAGGTACAGCCACTTGCCTTGGCAGATGAGCCACTCTTCCAGCATCGACTGCAGAGACAAAACAGTGCTTTCAAGATGGACCATGGATCAAGCTGTGCAGCTGTTTGCTTCATAAAGCAGTACACAAAAGGCAACTAGCCCAGCTGCACAGGAAAACTTCTTGTACCATAAAATGTTGCAGGGACCAGTGCTGCAGGGGATATGCTACCTCTGGCTGCTCCCAATACTCACCTGGAACCTCTTCAGCTTGGCCTCCCAGGGCAGGATTCGATCATGGAAGGGCGCACTGAAGGGCGATGCCGCCATGGCCTGGATTTTGACGACATGGTCATCCAGCAGCGTTTGTGCCTCTTCCACAGGTGCCCCTGAAAGTACAAGCAAACTACCATTAGAAGCTGAAATCGTGGCTAGCTGTAGCTTAATGGACCATCAGTGCCTAGTAGTTCAGACTGATTAGCTTACTGCTTGATGCAACCAGACGCTGAGCATGAGATGTCCAGCTTTTTGGTCGTCTCACCTTTGAGGATGTATGTCCCTGTGCTTTTCCATTGGCCTAGCTCAAAGGCGAGCCCTTCCCAGTCCTGCACCATCTTGTCAATGGCTTTCTCAATGCTCCACTCACGGCTTGCCTTGTCACTGAGCTCTGTGATCCTTGGGAGGTGGTCCATGAGGTCATGCTCAAGCAGGCGCCTGAGTGATGTGACCTACAAAGTGTCGCACAGACCTTACACTGATGGCATGGTGGCTAATACGATGCACACATGTCCGTTTCCAGCTTGCATATGAGCTTGTTCATAGGGCATATCGTGGAGACAACAGTAACACCTGCTAAGCACATATGTGATGCATCCAGTGGATGGGTAGTACATGCTTGCTAGAAGCTCTAATCCAGCACACTACTGAGAGGCGCTCACCTCATCCCGTTTGATCTCAAAACCGACCACCTCTGCAATTGCAGACCAGTGGCGCTCACGCAGTCCAGAGTTGCAGATGGCAGCGATTAGGGGCAAATAAGCCTGGAAAGCTACAACTTTGCTCTTGCCCTCTTCTGCAACTGCCAAGGGCACAGGGGCTGTCTCTATACCAGCAGAGCCACCAAAAGTCTTGGTCAGCTTATACAGCTTCCTGCAAAGCACACAAGTTAGCAAATTGACTTTTTGCGCGTGTAAAAGTAGCATCCCACCCACTATAGCTCGAATGACCTAATCAATCTGCGTATTATTTTTATGTTCCCCATCATGCCTCTTGGAATCTCATACTTTAGTTGACCATGCTGTGGCAGCAAAGTGAACTCACCTGAATGCATCAGCCGCCTCCCCTTCCACCTCTTCCGGGTTCAGCTTGGTGAATGCCCCATTCATCCATGTAGCATACTTGCTGTAGAAGGTGTTCACAGTGGTCCAAAGCACCACGTAGGGCTCCAGTGTGCTCAACAATTTGGCTACATGGCCATACCTGTCAGCACCAAGGAGCAGAAAAAGTGGTTGCGCCACAAGCTCCACAAGCTGAGGGCTGTGTGCATCTGCAGATGGATGTATGTAAATTCATAGTTACAGATTGTGTACAGCACAGCATATCTCATTATGATGTCCTAGGTTCCCAAAAGCAGTTGCATAGGCCTGGCTCCATGTAACGTTCAGAGGCCACCCAACAGCTGGTGAATGCGCCAGGTGCTGGTGGTAGTTGCTGCTGCTGCTAGGCATGCCCTCAGTGCTTGCTCACTTGGAAGGGGCCCATCCAAACATCTTTTCCTGCTGGTTGATCTCATCCGCATCCCGAACTGCAGCTTGAAGCCGTCCCTCTAAATCCGTAACCTGTCAACAAAGGCAACCAGCACCATACTGTTAGCCCATCCTGTTGTCGTGAAAGAACAACTAGCCTAAGAAAAGGCAAGACAAAGCAAGGATTACTGCTGGGTTGACGCAGCAGCAATGCCACTTCAAGTGGGTGCATACCCCAATATATAGCTAGCTGGAACCATTCGCGAGCTGAATTCAATTGGGAAGCCATAAGTCCTGTCCATTCTATTGTGCAAAGCTAGCACAGTTACCTCTGCCACAATTTGCTCGCGTCGGATGACCTCCCCACGGCCTTCCACCACTGCCACCTCCTTGGTGTACTCCTCAACACGCTCTGCAAACTCCCGCCGCCTTTTCTTGAGTGCACCTTCAAACTCCCGGTGCTCTGCAGCAGCTTTGGAGCCTGCCTCTCGCAGCACATCTCCAAAGCGACGTGGCCATTCATAAGCCTTGCGAGCGGCTTCAAAGTCCTCATCTGGCACAGGAAACCTGCAGTCATCATGTTGTTGTCATGGATGTGTCTGTGCAGGTTAGTTGATCAGATGTGATATGCCATGCATGCCTGTCCACCGTGTCTGCCTCTTCACGTCTTAATGTGGAGTGTGCAGTTCTGCATGACAAGCATTATGATTGCACACCGGCTTGTTTTCTTACCTGTACAGGTATAGGAAAGCATCCCGGGCCTTGCAGGCTGCAATGATCTCCTTCTGCTGCTCGTTTTCCATGTTGCACTTGGTTATGTGTTTTTTCAGTGCCAGCACGTCTTCACCAGTGCTGCTCTCCCTTCCCAACTCAGCTGCCATGGTCTGCAGCAAGCCAGGCAACATGAAGTGAGTCATAACATGGAGGTCTGATAACAAGAAGGATGGTTGCTCATGCAACAACAGCCAAACCACTCACAGCACACCCATCAGAACATTCTTTTCAAATGGCGAACACTTAAACCAAGCATAGCCATCTTTTGGCGGACTTATGATCGTCCAAGGCATGAGTTCACCTGATACTGCTGGCAGAGGTTCTCATTAGCCTCCCGAGTGATGGTGCAGACATGTTCCAGCAAGTGATATATCATGGCTGCTGCAGCTGCTGTCAGCTGGTCCTTGAACCGTCGGCATCTCACATAATACAGGCCTGCGGCACAGGAGAGAGGATCAGGGCAGTGGATACCGCTGCAGCTGGCCTAACTGCCGCTTCCGGCAGCTCTAGGTATTTGGATATGACTGGCCTCAATAATACAACGTTTTGCAATGACACGTAGTTCAAAAGGCTGTCAGGAAGCCAAAACAACTACTGGATGAGATTTCAGTGGTGCAATAAGGCATTAAAAGGCATTAAAAGGTACGGTGTACAGCCGAGGCATTGTTTGCATCACGAAGCTTGTCCTCGTTCCAGCCTCACCTGTGTGCACATCGTCTGTACATATGGCAGTGACCTCTGCAATAGCACCTTGCAGTCTATCTACTTCTGCAGCATACAATGCGAGATCTGGCACACGCCTGCTGCCAGCTCCTGTGGTCATGGCAGTAGCTGCAAAGGCTTCCGCATGCTCCACTGGGTCAATATCCAGAAGATAAGCGAAGGGCTCCAATAGAGCTGCAAGCTGCAACGGGCCCGGAGTGTTGGCTTGCAGGATGCTCCGCAGTTCCTGTTTGGAGGAACGACTGGTCATTTTACGACCCCCAGACTACTTGACTTAGCTGCTGCTCTGCTGCTGCACTCATGTTGGGCTATTGATCGCATAGAGATGACAGTTACCAGGCAGCTAGTCAGCTGATAAAGAGCTACATTGCAATGTACCAGAAATTGAACGCTTGGGTCCAAGCTTTTCCATAGCGTACCTCGCAGGCAGCTTGTACAGACTCCTCCATTAGCTGCGTGGTAGGCACAACAGATGGCCCAGACATGATCGGAGAAGATGCAGGTGGGGGCACAGCAAAGTTGCTAGCACTGGTGCTGAGGCCTCCCTGGCGGGGGATGCCAGCAACAGCCACCACAAAGTTCTCAAGGACTGACAGCACTGCAGCCTCAAATTCAGCAAAGGGAGGCTGGAAGCCAACCCCAACCTCTGCAGGCAATAGCAGCAGCAGCAGGTTTTCGGTGAGTTTTTCTTTTGCTTCTGCAACCTATCAATGGCTGCTTCACAAATTATGTTAATGATGTACAGAATGTAATAATCCATGACCTCAGCCGATCACTGATGTAAAACTACCATGACCGTACTGAGAGGATCTGTATGTAACCATAACATACAATCCAGGCGACCTGGAGCTGCACCAAGCCAATCAGCAGATGCACCTTCAGCTCTCACCTGGCACCAAGACCAGCTCTGTCTCGAAGACACATGGTACACAGCACTGCAGCTGGTTCTGCTGGGGGTCCACCACAGCTACACCAGGGTGCTGCCGGAAGAATGCCAGGTAGTCCTGCAGGGTTGCAGACACCAGTCCACGCAGCTGATTGCTCTGCAGGGTGGTCACAGCCCTGTCCGGCCACAAGCAAGTAGATGGACACTTAGGTACCAGAGGTAACGGTCGTGTGCTTGGTAAAAGACACGCAAGCCTTGCACTATCAGCAGTCAAATATCACACAAATGAGCACACATAGAAGCACACATACCACAAGACATCCAGCCTCATAAGGTGACGAGACAGGAATGGCAGTGTGTGCTTACCTGTAGTAAGCATTGCTGTCACCATTGATGGGTACAGGAGGAATGCGCCGGAACACATCCACACACTTTGGAAGCCAGTGGGTCCACAGCTGAGCCTTGAGCTCCTCTGCTGATTGCTGCTGGTAGTGCTTGAACCATTCAGCCTACATGCAAAGAGGACAGGTCAAGTCATATTATTTATGCACCAGCAGGTTCTGCGTGCTGACCTACTTGCAGAGAGGGCGCTGATTCATGTGCATTGCAGGGTGCATGTCCTACACCACTAAGAGTATGAAGGGCCACACATGCCTCTTATAGCCGTCAGGCTTCAGACAATGCCGCGGTTTATTTGCGGTCCTGCGAAGGGACAGTAATGCTTCCTACAACCCATCAGCGATGGATCCTTTTCCATACTGACGAACACCAGAGCCCCTCAAGCTTGTCTCAGAGCCCAGTCACCTGCACCGGCAGCCGCTGCAAAAAGTCCTCGCCCTTCAGGTCCACCAGCCTGGCATTGCCATACCCTGCTTCATACCACAGTCTGCCCAACTCTAGAACATTGGGGTTGAGCGTCTGCAGGGTCCAAGCGATCTCCTCGCGGGCCATTGCAGCATGCTCTCTCCAGCCTTCTGGGAACTGCCTTGTTGCTGCTGCCCGGTAAGACTGTCCTGGGGTGAAGCTTGTGCTGCTGCAGCTGCTGCCAGATGTGGCTGCAGATTCCCTTGGTTGTACTGCTGACTGCAAGATTGGCTCCAGCGGATGCAGGAACAGCCTGTGCCTCTCAACAGAGCTTGCTAAGATGTAATCCAAGATGGACTTCTTCATAGCTGCTTGGTAATCAGAATGTATTTCGTCCAAGGAAGCTGCTATTAGAGAGTCGTAGAACACCTGCAACCCATGAGAGGAGGTCAGTACTGCATGGTCTTCTGGCAGCGTCTGAACATTCTAATCCTCATAAGCACAGCATGCCTAGTAACATACTCAGTCAAGCCAAGGGCCGCAGAGCCTTTCATGCTGGCTGCAGTGCTTCTGCTGCAAAGATGCCTCTGGAATTATCGACAGAACAGCTCACCTGGCCGACATTTGGTGGAGGCTCTGCTGGCACCATCGCAAGAGCATTGCCTAGCCAGGATTCACGGTAAGGTGCTATGTGTCTGTGGTCGATGCCAATCTCCTTGTAGTAGTTGTAGCGCATGATGGCGTCAACCATTGTGGCATCATCTATTTTTGGTTGCACACCTGCAATGTGGTGCACAATCAGCTTGTCGTCCACCAAAGCGCGGACGATAAGCCTGGATCCTGATACAAATGATGTTCAGCAGCAGACCCCCTACCCTGTGCGCATGAGTCAGACCATGCTTTTGCAAGAACCAAACGTCCTGGGATGTTGTATGACTTGCAGCATTCGCCTGCGTTGTGCAACTCACCAGGCTGAGTCTTCTCAGTTGTTGACCATGATGGCGAGCTGCTGCTACTAGCTGCACTGCTGTTGCTTTTTCCCTGCCAACTGCTTTTCCCCTGTGCCGCCTGCGCACCCTTTGCTTGGCTGGCTGCTACACCAGGTGCCCTCTCTCCAAATGGAGACTTGCAAGCTGCTCTCCTCTCATTTCCTGGAGATGGACTGCGAGCAGCTGGTGAAGCACTGCGCGCTGCGGGTGAGAGGCTGGAGAATGGCTGCGGTTTTGGACTAAGGGGTCTGCTGCTGCTATAGGATCCACGCACATCTCCCAGAAGTTTTGGGCTTGTACAAGTCCTGGGTGCATGTGGATCCTGTCAAAAGCACGGCAGAACTGGTCAGACTTATACAAAGTGAAATACAAGTGCCCTTCTCACTGAGAGTTACAAAAGTGGAGCTGAGCATTTGAAGGCCACCACGAGCGATACATGCCAGATTACCTGTGGGCACTCTTCAAAAAGCAGTGAGGCTGCTGCCATAGATGCTGGGGAGTAGTTGACCCCAATCCTGTTTGAAGGGGCATGATAAGCCTGGTCTTCTCTGTCACCATATGGGGCAGCCTTTGTGAACAATGACTTGTCATTCAACACAGGTGGTAGTCTCTGCCGCTGCCCAACGACCTGCGACAAGGAGACCAGGAAATGCTTCAGGGTGCGGAGCTCCTTGCCCTTGCATACACATACACCATTCGCATGAGGCACAGTATTGCCCTTGCTTCCAGATTGGAGCTCATATATGATTTCTTTTCCGCTTGCAGGCGCACCTTCAAGGCCATTTGCTGCTCATGACTCCGTGCAAAGCTTTGTTGAAGCTCATCTGTGCTGAGGGAGGCAGGCTGACTTGCTGACGTCTGCAAATGTATTTTTAGGCCTAGATCACCAACGGAGCAGTTACAAGCCACATTCTGTACACGTTGTCGCAACTCACGCTGCTCTTGATCCCGTGTAAGACGTCTTGCAGGCACCACACTAAAGGGTGTGCAAATGGGTTAAACACACCCTTCTCGAACGGATCGCCATTATCTGGCTCCATTCACCAGCTCTAGCGCGCTAGAATAGGTTCCTGGACGTCTCTATTGCGACCCCACGCCTGCATGCTTTGCTATGTCATATTTTGTCTGCTGGGCATATTGGGCCATGCACGTCCGCCAGCCCTCGTATGGACTCGCAATGGTGGCAGATACCATTTAATAGGTACAGGGAGAGCGCATATGCCTTAGAATACCGTCAAAGTCAGCATGCAGGGTCAAGTCAGCATTGAAGCAGTGTTTGACGTAACCCGGTCTTGTGGTTCTTCTCACTACTCGAGCTTCTCTCATCCTCTCACTTCTCAGTCTGCTAGGGGTGCCTTGGAGCCACTGGCCTCAAAGAACGATGCAAGCTCCTCAAGTGCCCATCAGATATGCTTCCTGCTGTTTTGCTACCATTCCATCAGAAGCTCGTACGCATGTGCTGAGCTGGACTGTGCTAAGCAACTGCTATTTGGTATACCTGCAGTCTCCTTTCTTCTTTCCTGAGCTTGTCCTGAAACTTATTCAATGGCGCATCTGGCAAGATCGGCGACCGCTTGCAAGTCCAGGTACAAGTGACGCCATTGACAAAGACGCTGGATACTGTCCTGGTTGTCCCATCTTATGCCACCTGATCCTGTCCTCACAGGGACGTTCTGAGGTGTCCACTGCGTCATGCTGCTCGCATGATGCCAGCAGTTCGTTCAGGGCTCGCCAGGCCTACGCTGCGCCTTTTCAGCCCCATGGGGAAGTGCCCCTTCGTCTTGTCAGCAACAGAGGGGGAAGCCATGGGAGAAGCAGTTGACCGTCAGTCAATTGCGGATATTGTGAAGAAGCTGGGCAAGCTTGCTGATGTGCTGGAGGGCGAATCCAGCAGCTCTTCTTCTTCAGAGAGCTCCAGTTCAAGCTCGTCTTCAGACAGCGATAGCTCTGATTCTGACAATGAGAGCAGTATGCAAAAGATGGAGGACAAGACCACCACGACCGGTGAGTCTGGCATGAAGAAAAAGGAGAAGAAGCTCAAGAAGATGAAGGACAAGGGGGACAAGAGTGGCAGCTCAGGCGACAGCAGTGACAGCAGCGAGTCCGAGTCTAGTGAGGAAAGCTCTGAGTCAGCTAATGAGAAGTAAGCACTGGCTACAGGTGTTGCTACATGGTGCTATACCGTTGGCAATGGCAGGTGCAATGGACTATGTTCATGCCTGCTTCGGCACCGCTGTACAGGCAGCTTGTTGTCCTCGCTCCTCCAGGTCTGGCTTCTCAGGTGCTTGTTACCTGGTATAAACACTTTGTTGCTGGCTGGCTGACAGCTTTTAGCTGATGTAGCATGTAGGCATATGCCTGCTTTCAGTTTCCTGTCTCTGTTGGTTTCCAGTGGTTGAAAAGCATTTGGCCAGGGACACTCTTCAATTGATCGAATGATTCTTATGGATGGACGCTGCTCAGCTTATAGGACGGCCAACTTGGTTCTGAGGTACAAATATACCGACCCCTGCGGATCCTTGTGTGCATCATATAAGTGCCTGCATAAGTTGGTGTCCAGATTGCTTTTGCTTCTGACAAGCCTTTGCCTTCATTGCTTTAAGAGCATTTATTCTTCTGGTATGAGACAATCAGCCAGCTCCGCTTGGCAGCTCCTCTCTCCAATTGGTGGTTTTGGCCTTTGAGCCTTCATTGGCTCCAAGGGATGCCCTCTTGGGCTTCAACGTAATCTGGATCCAGCTAGTCATTGTCTGGGTATTACAACGCTTCATCTTGTGGCTTGGCAATATGAACTGTGTGTACATTATGGCAGGCTACCTTCCTAATGGGATTTAGGGCACAAAAGTGAAGTTGTTGTGATGTTTGTTCTGTTATGGATGAAGGATTGATGTATCATAGTCATGAAGAGACGTGGTAAAGTGCAAGGCATTGTGATCTACAGAGATACCAAATCCCAAATATATAGGGGACCAGATACCCTGTCTGCATATCTTGAGATACTTGGGAGAATATAGCAAACCACACATGCAGGTGGTATCCAAGAAAGGTTTTCCCCTTTCTCTGCGTAGCTTTCTCCCTCTCTCCCTACCTTCGATCCTACCCACAGGCATCTATTGTACTCTATCTGAGATCACTGGCATGGAGGTGATCATTCACGATCAGCATGAATCCTAGTCTTCCCCTATACTCTCAGCTACCAACTACTCATCGCCCAGGTACCTAGCTTCCGCCTTTGCAATTTCTGCGTACTCTCCTCCCATGAGTTCCATGACCTCCATCCACAGGGGCTTGGGTAGCTGGAGGCATTGCTTCACTATGACAGGCCGAGAGGCAGCAGCTGTATACCTGCACCAGACAGCAGCAGCAAAACATTGCATGAGTGGAATCTAGTACTTGAAGGCATCAGAGTGCTTGGCGGGCTTGGGTAGCTGGAAGCATTGCTTCGCTATGACAGGCCGAGAGGCAGCAGCTGTATACCTGCACCAGACAGCAGCAGCAAACATTGCATGAGTGGAATCTAGGACTTGAAGGCATCAGAGTGCTTGGCGGGGTTGGGTAGCAAACCGGCTTTTTGTGGTTTGCCGCGCCTTGACATTGTCGACTATCACAGCTGGTGCATGTCCTTGATCTTGGATGGAGCAACAGAGATCGATGTATGAACTGCCACTGCCTCAAAGCTCCCTTCAAAGCGGGACAATGGGCACCAGGCTGAGCTCCTGCCATCTTGTTCTGGGTGTCCAGTACTAAGGACATGAGTGACCCACGTCTTCCAGAGTCAGCCCAACTGAGAGGCAGTAAAGACGGAGGAAGCAGCGGCAGTAGCCAAGCTGACTTTCTCAACATGGATAAGTAACTGCACCTTTTCAGACCATGTACACACTCGTAAGCTAGAGCCTCACACAGTAGTATGCATGCTGTTCACTTCCTAGCAAGCTACTGTAGCACCAGTGCCATTTGGTACTCACCATACACCTTTGTCCACCTCAGCTTTCAGCTGCCCAGGTGCCCACACTGTCGCTCCACTGAAGAACTTGAAATCTGATGAAGGCAGCTTCCCATCTCTCACTGCTACCACTGCTTCAGCTTCACCACCTAGGTACACGCCAGGGATGACCTCCACACTGCCGTCCAGACGGTGGGAGTGCAATAGTTGGAAAATCTGTGGCAGAAAGATCAGCGGGCACAGAACTGAGCAAGGTGTTGTAAAACTAAGATGGACTTGGATCCATGTACGCCTGATAAGTGTGAGCAAGAGTGACAGTATGGATGCAAGGGATCCAGCCAAATTGCAAAACCGTAATTGTGCATTTGTGTGTGTGGAGGGGGGGGGGGCAAACAAAGCACCCAAGAATAGCACATATTGGCAGCAGGGTCTACCATAGAGTCCACTGAAAGGGGTTGACCACGACGGCTGATGTAAATATCAAGCTGCAGAGCGTGCTGTCTCAAAAGTATACCAGAAATCCCTGCGCATTGTACAGTAGAAGCGCATCGCTGCTCTTTGTGACAGCTTGAGGTGCGGAGCCTCTGGCACTGTGCTATGACACATCATGAATTGTAGTTATAACATACGAGATAGATCACTGCACAGCTCTCGGACTGTACAGCACCCGCCACATGACCCCAATACGAATATCTACTGTTTAGTGCCTGTCTGCATGCCAGCTTCCTGCTCGTCGCAAATCAGGGGAAAACGCTCAGCCGACACAGAGCCCATCTGGTGCCTGCTTACATCTTGTCGCGTGTAACCACCTGCATATACTTTATTGTCTGCAAATGCTGCCTGCATGCCATCAGGGGCCCCTATGATCTGGAAAGGCAGACCCCCTCTCTGCTGAAGGCCAAGGGTCAAGGCTGAGGGTCGATTGAGGATCAGCCCAATGGAGCCCTCTGTGTCTGAGTGTTGTACAAGGAAAATGACCAACTGCCTGCAGCAAGGGCACAAGATATCATCATTTTTCCACCCTACTGCTGCTCTTGGGCCTCTTGTGGGACAAGGAGGAGCTCAGGCCTTTAGGATACTGGAGGTTATCGGGTGCATAAGCTAAGGGTGCAGAGTCTGGGCCCTGTTCGAACAGATGCTGTCACATACGCGTACTGATACCACTTTGAGCACTTGCATTGAGCTGAGGGTTTAAGTTGGGCTGTGGTGGCCTGGGCATGGGCAGCTGGCCTAGGCCTCTTGCCACTCACAGCCAAACAATTGCTCCCTTATGCTTTATGGACTGCTCAATTTAAGACACCTTGGTCTTGCACAGCTGCTTCATCATGCACTGCATCCAGGCAGCTATCAGCTGCTTGCTTAGTGCTCTTGTGTATTGCATGGAGGAAGGCAGGCCTTGAAGCAGCGGCAAGACCAGATGGTATGCATTTGGACACATAGACAGCAGGTGTAGTGCAGAAAGATCAGCCCTCTACGCTATACCTGGTCTCTGCTCACCACAAGAAGTCATCCTGGTTAATCTTAGGTGCATCTGTTGTGGCGAGCAGCAGGCCTCCCCTCTCAGGAGCACCGGTTGCATGGGCCCAGAGATCCTCTCCTGCTAGCCGGGGATTTTGTACTTGCAGCAGACGCTGGTTTTCCTCCGAGGTGCTGGCTGTCCAGGGGTTGCGTCCTGTGAGAAGAGTTTATGGCGTGTGAAGGCTCCTTCCAGTACACCAGTGCACGGGGGACATACTGAATCGGTACAGGGATGCGCACTTTCATTAGATACGAGCTTTGCGCGAACCTGGCGCCAATCGCCTAGCACTTGCGGTGGGTCATCGTCCTCTGACGCTGCTCTGCGTATGACCGTACGCGTTCTAACCGGTAGCAGGAGATGTGCACGTGAGGCTCTAGGGTTGATGGCTCCGCAGCGCAAGCCGCATGCTTTCATGTGGCTGTGGTGATCATTTGCTGAAATTGAAGTGCTGCATTGTGACGCATTGTGCATTTTTGGCAGCACGGTGAGGACATGCAGGAGTCAGAACGACGTTATGAAGCTCCTTATTGTCCAGATCCACCGCTCCCATCAGCACCACTAAATTGGGCGGCCAAACTGCCCTTCTGGCCACTTAGGGTGCAATCCCAGGTAAGCATAATGAAGGCAAGTCACGCTGAGTTCACAAGGAACGCTCCGTTCCATACGTACTTTAAGCGTCTTCGCAACAGTTTGGGCGGGACAAGCCTTTGCGCAGCTGTGCAACCACCTGATTGTTTTAAGATTGCTGCCCGCTCAATCAGTCGAATGGTCCTTGCACCTTTGCTGCAAGGGACTTGTCCGAGAGATTATGTCATAGGCATGCATTGTCGGTACAAGCTCATGATAACCCCGGCCAACAGCATCTGGCTTCAGATTTTATTCAGACACGTTTAACATGCGTCAAGGTTCCAGATCAAGGACCTGAGAAGGGCATAACTCCAGCTGCTTGTCCCAAACGCGGATGGCGTGACAGCAACACGACAAAAACGGTGTGCGCTGCTCAATGCATGAGTTCAGAGGGGAAGGCCTGGGATCAAGTCGTAGCGTGGGATCCGCTAGTCAAGTCAAATGAAAAGGTGACTGCTCGGGCCAGTTCTGACCAAAACTACCTGACTGCAAACCGTTTTGGCTGGGCTGGGGAATTCAGCCTGCATGATCGGAAATCAAGGCATGCATATTTGTTATCCGTGCTGGTTTTACATTACGTTCTCCGCAGCAGGAACCAACAGTCCACACCCTTACAAGCAACTTCGTCGCTTTGGCTGTGCACCCACCAGCAAGGGACTGCTTCGCTGGGCCAATCCAGCTGTGTCATGGAGGTCAGTCCTTAGGTCTGCAGCATAGTAAATGATGCTTGCACTGCCACCCAATCATGTCACCAGCCTTGTGGGTTGAGCTCTGCCCGTCCCCCTGGGTCAGTTAGGCCCCCAGAAGTTCTACAGGCTTCGCTTATTCAGTGATTGTTTAAAATTGCATAGCGCACTTGGTATTAGGGTATTGCACAGCGTGTTGCAGTTAAATTGCCGAAGATGCTCTACAGATTGAATTGTTTTAGGCGTGCTCAAGCTCTGTATCTCCTGCACGTGCTCTCCTTCGCAGGCCAGCCAGATGGGTGCAGCTGCATGGCAGCAATCCCCCAATCTAAAGTTCTATCCCAGCACCAACAACCACAGCAGCATCTACACCACTGGCCATCAACGACAGCAGCTCTCGCTCGACACCCACTACCCTATCAGCAGCAGCACTCCCCTTGCATCACCTGGAGCGCCTCACGCAGGACTACAGCCCCTTAGCAGACCACGGTTGACTACAGTCCCTGAAGGCTGCAGCACCGCTGCTGAGCAGGTAGCACCAGCCCAAGCAACTCCACCCAGCCCAGAGATGCTCAGCAATAACCACAGCAGCAGCACCAGTCCAAGTCCCTGCTCCAAGGGTAGCTACCTTTCTCGCTCAGCTCCTGAGCCCACTAGGCCACACAACACCGGCATAATTAGCAGCAGCAATGGTAACAGCTTCCGCAGTAGGAACCTACCTGGGATATACTCGCATATGCAGCTTGACCTCCGGGACCCTCAGCAACAGCAGGAGAAGGCAACTGCTGATGCTGTGATGGATTTCTCCTGGGTTTCTGCATTCCCCCAGCATGCACAGCACCAGCAGTGCTGTGAGCTGCCTGCTCCTGCACGTAAGCAGCATGCTGTTGCTGCTGCATGCCTGAAAGACCAGTGCCTCCATGGCGCTGCTTCCGCCACTTTGCCAGCAAGTGCAGCTGCACCGCAGGGTTTCATCAGTGGAGCAGCTGCAGGAAAGGGCGAACAATGGGGTTCTCAGGCAGCGGCTACTATGGGAACAGCTGCAGTAACAGCAGCAAGTCCTCTTGGGGGTGCCCATGCAGCAACGACCGCTGGGACAGCTGCTGCTGCAGCAGCAGCAGCAGCTTTTCCTAGCAGTCAGCAACCTGTGCTTGATGGGTATTCGCACCAGGATGCTGCGATAGAAGATGTCCCAACCATCCAAGGGGTTGAGCAGGCTAAAAGCTCACGGGGTCTGCTGAGTCCCAGTGGGTTGGGTTTGGTGTGCAATGAAAGCAGCCTGCAGAGCACCCCTGGAGTATCGCCACTTGATGGAACAGCTTGGCAGCAGCAGGGGAAAGGGAATGGGCAACTGCCAGCACCCATGTTCAGGAGTGGCTTTGCTCTGGGAGGGGCAACAGGGTCAGCAGCAGCTGTAGATGCTACTGGTGGCGGTGGTGGTACTGCTACTCAGGTGGCAATGGCGGGGTTTGGTCCGTTCACAGCAACTCAGGTGAGGACAAGGAATGCGCAAGACACTCCCCAAGAAATGCTCACTGTGGTATTAGGACATATGCTGTGCTTGCATGCAGGCGTGTTATAGGTACAGTGTCAAGGTGTTCTTCCCTTGAGAACAAAACAATGCCCCCTGTAACTCAAACTGTCGCATGAATATTTACGTGGACCAACAGGCTTTGTACGTGGCCGGGTACATGTCACGACAAGGATGTGTCAGCCTTTTTACGGATTTGCCAGGTTTGATTTTGCTTGAATTCTGTAAAGACCATTATGTCTGTAGTCATGTCACTAATCATATTAATAACAATTCTCTTCTTGGCTGGAGTAAAACAGTAGCATTCATCGTTTGTTAATTCAAGCCAACATACACAGCCCTGATTGGTTCATACATACGTGTCCAAATGGTGGATTGGTGTCATACTCTGATACTGCTGTCTACAGGGCCCCACATCCCTACTGACTCAAAACCTGGAGACTTATAAGCGTGAAAGCACTGGAATAAGCATCAAGCTGGACAGTGCAAGCGTACCAGAGCCTCGACCAGGGGGACTTCTCAAGTAAGTTTCAAATTGGGCTCTGGGTGTTGTTACATCTTTTTGGTTGGCTGGCTTTGGGTCTTGAACTGAGATTCTTTTCCAGTGTGCTACATGCACACGGGCTGTGTGCCATGGTTTATGGGCCCTGTAATGTGCAAGCGTGGCAGATGCTAGTAAGCTTTCACAGCAGTTGCAGCTTACGGCAGGGAGTGTGCTCGTATGCAATTTTTTCAAATCACTTCAAGAGCTTGAGACTCTCCAACAAATAGTATAAAAGCATGTGTAAACCTGCAATACAGCTGAGGCACCACGGATTTATGTTCCCTCTCCTAATGCTGCCTCTTAGAAACAAATCGGGTCAGCCACATGTGTACTATGTGATATCATGTATGTCCTGGAAGGCCAGTTGTGCAGCCTATTGGTGCCACGCCCAACGTTGTTTAGAGTTTTCTACACCAGTCCCAATGCTCAGTGTGCTGTTGGTCTCAGAAACAGCTGTGCCACCTACTCCACGGGCAGAAGCTTCTACCCTTCAATATTGCGGAGGTTCCTCTTGACACATGCCCGCCCTTGCAGGAAACTTGTCCCAGGTACCCAAGTTGTCCCTGCCCGTGGGCCCCCAAGCTCTGGCCCTGTAGGCGTGTGGTCACACCATACCCTCTCAGAAAAAGACACCATTACAGCGCTTCATACCTTCCATCCTGCTACTGCTGCTGCTGGTGGTGTGATGCCTGGAGGAGGCTTTAGCATAAGCAGCACCCTGGGCAACATTTGGTCACTGGGCCACCAGCAGCAGCACCAGCAGCAGCAGGTGTTGCTGCCACACAGCTTGGGTAGCAGCAGTAGCTCCGGTGGTGGTGGTGGTGGTGGTGTAGGAGGGGCCAGGTTATGCTTGCCTTTCAGGAAGAGTCAGAGTGCTTTGGAGCTAGGGAAGGGCCCTGCCGGTTGGGCATCGGCAGGGAGTCTAGGCTCAGAGGAGGGGAAGGCTGAGGATGGCCGTGGAGCCAATAGGTGAGTGCGAGGAAGTGGTTGGTAGGTTGGGACTGGTTTTTATAATAGATCATCAAATGTTGCTTGGAATGGTTACTTATGGTCTGTGAGGACAAGTAAGCTAGCGTGTGTCGCTTTGACTCGCCACTTGTCATGTCGGCAGGGTCTGTAACAGTCAAGACCTTGATGAGAAGCTTGTTGTCTGAGAAGTATTTGTAAATTGGGTGGGAACCCATCAGGTTGGGTTGTGCTGCTGCCCCGTAAAGGGGCTTGCAGTCGTAGAGTATATGCTAAGCATTCATGAACAGAAGGACTATGCACCCGTGCTGTCTTTATCCCAACTACATGCTTAGAGTCCGCTTAAAAGCCCTGCAATTTTTGATTGAGATTGCATGAAAAGCTCTACTTGCCATACCTGGTTGTGACGTTCATGCTAACTATTGACCACGAGCAGTGCACTTACCTTCCGCTTTATGCTTTTGTTTGCAGTGCTACTACCCGCTGCACACCTGCTGAAAGAGCAGAGAAGCTTCAGCGGTACCGTGCTAAGCGTGACCTGCGCAACTTCAAGCAAACAGTGAAGTACCAGTGCAGGAAAACACTAGCAGATAGCAGGCCAAGGGTGGGAGGTCGCTTTGCTAGGAATGATGACCCACGGAAGGTGCTGCCGCACGAAACCAAGAAGGCGCAAAGGCAGAGGAAAGGGGGAGCTGCAGATAATGCTGCCGCTGCAGCAGCAGCTGCAGCGGTGTCGGGCGCTGAGTTTGGTCAGCATGGTGCCGAGAACGGTTGGGATGCAAATGCGGCTGCTGGTGGTGAGGGTGGAGGGGTTGTGGCAGACATCAATGGGGACTTTGGGGTTGGGGACACTGGGAGCCCTTCTGCTACTGCTAAAGGGCTGTGCACAGCCAGCAGGATGGAGGTGGGACCTGTGTCATTAAAAACAGGAGAAGCAGCTGCAGTGGGCTTGGGGATTACAGGAGCAGCTGCTGGGAGTGCAGCTGGGGGCTCTGTTAAGGTGTGGTGTGCTGACGACTCAGCAGCAGAGATGGTACAGGGTTCTGCGTATCAGCCTGCTAGTATTGACGTGGGCAGCTGGCAAAGGGAGGGTGGTCGTGGAGCTGCCGAAGATTATGTGACACCAGCAGCAGCATTCAATGCACATGCAGGGGGGCCCGCTGGCATGGGGATAAGCAGCAGCAACGGAGCAGCAGCAACAGATGAGGCAGCTGGGATGGGGAGCAGGGATGGGGCTGCTGATGACAGCATCCGGACTGATGTAAGAGGTTTGCCTGGGAGGCAGCACGGCTTGAGCAGCAGCTGCCCGCACCTGTCAGGTTGGATGGACTCAACAAGAAGGTGCCAGCTGCGAGCTGCTTTAGGAGATTTTTCTGAAGTCCAAACAGCGTTTGCTGCTGCTGCTGCTGATTGCAGTGGTGGCGGTGCTGGTACCGGTAGCGGGGGGGCGGCCAGTTGTGGGGGTAATGCTTATAGGACCAAGGGAGGGCCTTCCAGCATGACACACAGCAAATCTACAGCCTGTGGAAGGAGTGAGATGGAACTTGGGACTGGGGGCGGGGGCAGTGCAGGGGCTTTTGTGAGTAGCTTACAGATCAATGGGGTAGACAGGGGCAGCAGCTACAGCAGCGGCGGCAATGGCAGCAGCCTGTCTACAAAAGGGCGACCCTGCCTGACTCCTTTGATGATAGAGGAACAGCCATACATCTCACAGCAGCAGCAGCAGCATGGGGTGCAAGCACCCTGCTCTGCTAGCGCCTTTGGAACAGGCAGACCCGTAACTACTGCTGCTCCTCCTGCTGCTGCCGGGGATGATGATGGTAGTGGTAATGATGGCGGTTGCATGCTCTCTGGCATGCTGAGCAGCCCGGGCCTGCAGCTAGGGGGTGATGGGGTTGCAGCTATGCTGCTGGATTCTCCAGGAGGGCTTGTCCCTGTCTTCAGCCCTTGCTATGGTGTTGGAAAAGCAGCAGGTACGATGGATGCTGCAGATGTTGCTGTGATGGCCGCAGTTTTCTTGGGGTGGCCCTCAACCCCCGAAAAAGGTGTGTCGGATGCACCAACAGGAGCGCCAGCAGCAGTGGCAGAAGGAGGGTCGGCAGCAGCAGGGACAGCAGCAGAAGCTGTTGCATGGTCAGAGAGGATAGTGTGCCGTGCTTCTAGCAAAGATCTTGGAGGTCAAAGCACTGAAGCAATGCAGGTGGAACATGTGCTGAACCCCAGTGGGGATGGGCTTGCAATGGAGGTAGCCTCAGGGGCAGCAGCAGCAGGCTTTGCTCCATCCAGCAGCAGGATATCGGGCCGTGAGGAGGGCCCCGTCGTGTCTACTGGAGCTGATTCCTCCTTTGATAGTTTTGAGCTGCTATTCGAGAGGAAGATGGGTCTTGCAGTAGGCAGTGCCGGCAGCTGTGAGCAGGAAGGGGCAGAGGACCAAAGGGACGTGCTTTCGGCAGGGTTTCCTGCTTACCATGACCAGCAGCAGCAAGAGGGAGGTGAAGAGGATCTGGACCAGTGCCTGCTGAATGCTCCATTGGCTGCTTTTGAGCAAGTGCTTCCAGTCCGTAGTCAGCAGTATGGGTGGGGCAAGGGCTAGAGTTAGTTTACCATAGGGGTCCTCTTGTGAGGAGGGCTTTATGGGGTTACTGCTTGGAATAACATGCCTTGACTCATTTCCATCAGATGTCGCCTGCCTAGGCATGTCATACTCATCTTACGGGTTGACAGGCTGTGGCAATGGTATTGGCAGTGCGTGCATCCTATTAAGCTACGGTCAAGCACCATATGACAGAAACATGGTGTGGGCAAGGCAGGCCGCAAGTGGCTGTTTCCGCCCATTGTTGGTATGTGCTCCTTGCATTTGCAAGTGTGGCCCTGCAGTTCAATTTGTGTACATATATCTCAGGAGCCATGTGATCCTGCATGTACATATGCCATCTGTGTGTTATGAGTTGACTAGCTCTCTCCTCTGTTGGTTGCTGTGTTCTTTGAACTGTTCCTTCCCCCAGCTGTCCTCTTATGTTGTATGTTATGGGATGAAACCTATCACACATTGCCAGGGATCATCAGGGGCTGTGTCCCTCTGCAGCTGCCTATGGCAAGTTTTTCTTTCTAGTGTGCCTGGTGACGTAGATGTAGGTTTGATTACTCTTGCTGTATATCTTCCTGACTGCTCAGTTGTAGCTTTGTAACACCAGCACAGGTACAAGGGCACGTGTGAGGTGTGTGTGTGTAGTTTGAGAAGGCATCATTGTGCTTTCCAATAAAGTGTGCTGTGACCTTGCGCTGAAGACATATTGTCTTTGTAACAATTCTGGACTGTTCAGATGTACCATAGTGTTCTACTCCTTTGCATTCCACACTGCTTCTGCAGATCCCAGGGCCACTGGATGGGATCATTCAGAAGACGAGCTGGCTGTATGTATAAATCATGTGTCTGGTCTCTTATTGTGGTTTAACTGTGGATCATTTAAGAGATGGACAGGGAGCTATGGGAAGAGGTCATGCGGTGGTTTCTAGCATGCGGATTGTTGAGATGGGTTTGATCTTATGGTGCAGCTACACCTCGTGAGAATTAATATGGCAGGCTCCCATGCAGACTGCATCCTAAAAGGGCAGCAACATGGAAAGGTGCTTAATGGCCTTTGTGGAGTATTTCAATGTGTTTCTGAGCTGTTGGTGTTGCAGAGTACCTGGCTTTGCATGTCCTTTGGCTCCAGGTGCAGAGTTGTTGCATGTCTTTTCTGGGCTGGATACTGTGACATACTTGGGGTCAAAGAGGATTGAAGTGTTGTGCAAGCACAATAATGGTAGCAAGGGAGATGCTGCTGGCAGGATTTGTTTGCTGCATGCCTTCAGAAATGTGGACAAGGAAAATCTTACACAGTATCGGTATGGCACAAGTTGTTGGTGACCCATGATGGAATGTTGCAAACAGTACTCAAGGATGGGTAGCCGATTTGGGTCCCTATAGTGTGTTGCAGAAGCCCGATTGGACTGAGCTCCTCTGGTGCATTACTGTGTCACATGGCTAGAACATGCTAAAGCTCAGTGGGACCATGCTGAAATGGTTGCACAGGGTCATTGTGGCGGTGTGGGAGTCAGGGAAAGCGCCAGTGGAGTGGAAACGTGCACTGTTGGTGGCACTGTATAAAGGCAAAGGAGAGCGCAAAGTGAGAGATAGCTATAGGGGGATAAGCTTGCTAAGTATACCGGGGAAGGTGTATGTCTTGGTCATTTTGGCTAAGATCAGTTCTCATATCGATGCACAACTGCTTGATAACCAGTCTGCTTTTAGGAAGGGGAGGGGCCTCACTGATGCTCTGTTCACCATACGCCAGGTCATCTCTAAGTCTGTAGCATTCGATCAGCCTCTATTCATGGCTTTTGTGGATTTGCGTAAGGCATATGATTCTGTACCGCGAGACACGCTATGGCGCATCCTGCATGTGTACGGGGTACACACAAAGCTGATAGAGTTGCTGATGGACTTGCATACTGGCACACAGGCTGCTGTTAGGATGGGTGGTGTGGTGTCTGAGTGGTTTGATGTGCATGGCGGGGTGCGGCAGGGATGTGTCATTGCTCCCTTGCTGTTCAACATCTACATGGACTTTGTGGTTCGGCAGGCAATGGCTCAGATGCCGGAGGGATGTGGGGTGAAGCTAGCCTATCATGCAGATGGGAAACTTGAGCGTGATGGGTGTGGTAGTGGTGGGTGTGTGGAGCTGTTGTCTGTTCTGCTGTATGCAGATGATATGGTGTTGCTAAGTCCCAGCAGGGAGGAGTTGGTGGTCATGCTGCAGGTGATGGACAAGGTTGCTGCTAGTCTTGGGTTGCGCATCAATGCAAGCAAGACTGAGATCCTGTCCATTGACAAGGATTGGAAGGAGGGGGATGTGCCAGTGCAGCAAGGACCAGAGGTGGTTATCAGTGAGGGTGTGGTAAAAGAGGTGTCACAGTTCAAGTATTTGGGAAGTGTGCTTGTGACTGATGGCAGGTTGGATGTGGAGTTGAATATCAGGAGGGGTAAGGCTGTGGGGAGGTTTAAGCAGTTTGAAAAGATGTGGGGTACCAAGCATCTGTCATTGGCTACGAAGGTGAAGTGTTACAAGGCATATGTGTTGCCAATTCTGCTGTTCGGGAGTGAGTGTTGGTCCCTGACCAAAGTGCAATCGCAAAAGCTTGAGCGGGTGCACTCTAGCTGCCTTAGGAGCATCCTGGGGGTCAGGCTGTCAGATCGGCACACCAATGAGCATATCAGGAAATCATGTGGGGTAGCCACCTTGTCAGCATACATCACAGCAAATAGGCTGAGGTGGCTGGGGCATGTGGGCCGCATGGAGGAGGGCAGGTTGCCGCATATTGCGTTGTTCTCTTCATTACATGGTGACATGACGAGGCCAGTGGGTAGGCCTCGCCATACCTGGGAGAAATGCGTGTGTGCTGATCTGAAGGTGCTTGGTCAAGATGAGGGGAGCTGGGAGGCTTCATGTCAGATTAAGAGTGCTTGGAGGAAGAGGTTGTGGGATCTTACGCACCCTTGGGAAAGCCAACGGTTAGTGAGGTGTAGAAGGCGCACTAAGCAAGCTATTGATAAGCATGTCGAGCGCTATGTGATGCCTTTCAGTGGCTGGGAGGATGGTGGTTCACCAGTACCTAGGTGGTGGGAGCCACCTCCAGCCCCTACTAGGGTGGTGCTTGATCCTGCTGCCTCCCCGCCACCCATGTGTGATGGAAGTGGAGCAGGTTTTGGGTTTTAGTGGTGGTGTTTGTTTCCCCTTGGTGTGCACGCCGTTGCATCTAGCCTCAGCTTGTGTGTGGCAAATCCACCATCGGTTGTGTGGCTTCGTGATTGTGATCAGGAGCCTTGTGTTTGTGGCCTAGGTTTGTTTGGCCATTGGCATTGCTGGTCTTGCGTTTTGATTGATTGATTGATGGCTAGAACATCACAGATATAATCGGGTACTTTTCCTCCTGGCAGCAGGACGTGCTACTTCTGCTTTTTTGTGTTTTGGATGGGGGCAAGGGCATTTGCAGTTAGTCTTTATTTGTCACAGGATTGCTTATCAGGGAAGTACATTGAGCATTTTGTATGTTCTGCAGTGCGGTGGCCTGGCATGCACCCTTCTATGAATCGTGTGCATAGTAGCGGCGGTCGTATGTGTGTTATGTGATTTGCCATTGGTGATGCCAGTCCTACTTGGAACAGTTGTGAGTATGGTTACTGTGTCAGCAGGACATCACTTGGCGGGTAGGTTAGGCCGCCTTGTTGCCACCACAGCATGGGCGGGCACTCCGACCGCATCAGGTGGTCTAAAAAGGAACCGCTGCGAAGAAACTGTGTGCCCCAAGCAAGTGAGTGCTTGATGGCCGTGTGATGTGAGTGGTCCCTGTCAGTCAGAACACGCACCAAGAGGGAGGTTATTTATAATCAATAGGGGTTCAGCAACCTTCTCTCCCTCTGGGTCAGCTGGAGCATGCAAGTCATGTGCGGCACACCTCTGTGTTTCAGCGTGTACCATTCTACTTTCTCACCATTTGAGATGATGTATTGTCACCTGCTCCCGCTCACCTGCTTCGTCCTCACATCTTTTTGCTCACTTGAGTGCCCACCCTGGCATGTCGTTTCATAGTCAAACTGGCCCCAGTTGTGTGCCGAATTGGCTTAGTAGTTGTATGAGTTGGAGACAAGATGAAGCCGCCCTTCTGCTGTCGGCCGGTGTTATTGGCTGGCCCCGGTAGGGGCAAGCTATAGCGTCGCATACGCGCTTGGAGAGGGTTGGACAACGCCCACTTATTCCATGTGGCCGACCTATTGACCCGTAGGACGGGGAATATGGCGGGGCCCAGGGAGACGCAACTTGGGGTAAGTGGGGAACATGGGGTAAATGGGGAACATGGGTGCCAGGGGAGGCCCTGGGAACATGGGGTAAGTGGGGAACATGGGGTAAATGGGGAACATGGGTGCCAGCCTGGGGGGCCCTGGGAACATGGGGTAAATGGGGAACATGGGTGCCAGGGGGGCCCCGGGGAACATGGGTAAGTGGGGTAAATGGGGAACATGGGTGCCAAGGGGGGGCCTGGGAACATGGGGTAAGTGGGGAACATGGGGTAAATGGGGAACATGGGTGCGAGGGGGGGCCCTGGGAACATGGGGGTAAGTGGGGAACATGGGGTAAATGGGGAACATGGGTGCCAGGGGGGGCCCTGGGAACATGGGGTAAGTTGGGAACATGGGGTAAATGGGGAACATGGGGTAAATGGGGGCCCCGGGGAACATGGGGTAAGTGGGTAAAAAGCCTAAACCCTAAACCGTGACATTGAAAGCCCTAAACGCTAAACACTTGGGGGGCTGCCGCCCCCCAACCCCCCCGCATTCTGCCAATTCTAACCACTTGCCGGGGCTGCTGCCCCCCAAACCCCCCGCTACCCCCTCAATAGAGGAACCATGTTACCTAACAAAGACAGACCCTTGCAGGAAACCCTAAGATTCTACACTCAACATGGGGTAAGTAGTGGGGAACATGTAGTAGTACATCTGATCCTAGCAGTGTTGTATCTACGCTGCTTGAGCGCCTGGGATGACAGTTCTATTGCTGCCGGACTCATGCTTGATTCCATGTTCCCATTGTCCCCATGTTCCCCACTTACCCCATGTTCCCCGGGGCCCCCCTGGCACCCATCAAGTTCCCCATTTACCCCATGTTCCCCACTTACCCCATGTTCCCCGGGGCCCCCCTGGCACCCATGCTCCCCATTTACCCCATGTTCCCGATTTCCATGTTCCCTTGTACCAGTTTCCCGCCCTGCGGCTCCGCGGCCCCAACCTCGACCAGTCACCCAGTTTGCCCAGCCACTTTCCTGGGTAAATGGGGAACATTCTATTGCTGACTCATGATTCCATGTTCCGATTGTCCTGTCCATTGTCCGGGAACTTGGAATAAGTGGGGACGGTCCACGCATGAGCGGAAGCTGAGACGGCGAATGACCTGGATTAGTAGTCATCTCCACTGCCAACTGCCAACTTTCGTGGCGAGGGGCCAGCGCCTCTGCCTTGCCCTTGTCTTACCCAAGCACGCCTTTGCTGGCAAAGCTGGGCTCTTCTTTCTTGTCTGAAGTTCGCAGCACACCAAACGGCTCCGTGTGGTCTTGTGTCAGACTCATCGCCTGTCGAGCTCTGTCGAACACATTAGCCGGTCACAACGAGCTGTACAGCCTCCAACCTTACCATGCACTGTCACGCTACTAGCATGCACTATACGAGGATATGTGCCTGCTTGCCGCTTGAAGCTCCTACAAACAGGCTGCGATCGCCGTTCCTGACGGAGCAGGAAGGTCCCGGCTTGCTAAAAACCCTGCACACATTTGGCTGGGGAGCATGTAAGGCGTGAAAGCAGTGTTCGGGTTACCACCATGGGCCTTGGCAAAGATCCATGCTCACTGTACCGTGCCGGGTCTGGGGAGTTTCGATGCGGGAGCGAGCAGGGCACGCGGCCTGTCTTAACAGCAGAGGAAGGTTACTCCAACGGTAAGCCTTGCTAATGCTGCATGTATGAGGCATGCACGACAGGAAGCATCGCTTTTCTGCATCAGTTCACGCTTTCACGCACGAGCCTGGACCTTGCCCAGCCACCCTCTTCGAGCTAGGCTCAGAGCATCCTTTTAGCATTGCATTAGCATTCTCTGGTAAAATATGCTCTCGCACTCAGAGCCGATATTTGCAGCTTTGACAGTCGCCGAATTACTACTTCGTTGTCAGGGACATGTATGCATTGCTTTGCATCTTTCAGCAAACTCCGCATAGCCCTGCTTCTCCGATCCTCCCCTTCACAAGCTGGCCAGCTAATGCTATGTACACTATTCAAACAAACGTAGCACTCTATGTGGCCATCACCAGCTGTTTCCCAACTAAAAGCAAAGGCAGCCGCAGCACTTACTAGCTGCCGGTGGAAAGTCCCGTTGATACTACCAACTCCACACCAATGCAGCAGCCACTACACCATACTAAGCACATGACTCTGGACAAAGTAAGACATACTTTTGCAGCAGATACTATTGACAGCTTTCCCACCACGGCCGCGCCGCGTGCGTGGTTTCCCCCTTCTTTAGAACTTCTTCACTTGGTCTTCAACACTAGTTTTGACTGCACTCACTTAGTAGGCTGCACAAAATGTTAGGCATGCTGCACAAAACCAACACCATAACCGGGGCCAGCCATCTTGGGGCGAAGCCCTTTATCATACTAGGTATTCTGTCAATAAACATGTGCTGTGCTGCGGGTGGTTTTGGCCCTACGAGCCGCCTTCATTGGCTCCAAGGGACGCCCTCTTGGGCTAATTGGCAATCTGGTAACCAGTTGCCAGCAGAGCTGCAGCCATCAAAGCAACGGTCATATCAGCAAACTAGCCTTGTCCAACATGTTCCAGTTGTGTGTGGCATGCGGATCCCGCCTTATAATGTAGGAAGCATCTTGAGTGTGAGCCTATTGGGTGGCAAGGCAGGGGACATGGCGACAGGGAGTGGTCAGAATCAAGACAGGGCACAGGCAGCACTAACAAAGTCACTCGCGGCCGTGTATTGAGGCTTTGCGTGATGAAAATGTTGATGCATCGGTGATGAAAATGTGATGCAGGCTGTGCGGCACACTAAAGCAGGGAACGGGGGCCACATCTACTTTATGAGCGCGCACATCATAAAGATACAAGCAGTAAAGTGGGGATGTCGGGAAGGAAGCCAGTACTACTGTTACCGGCCGGCATGTCACTATTACTCCGGACGATACAGCTACCGCGCCCGTATCGGAGAGTGCACATTAAGCTTATTAGGTTCCAGCGTCCCATTTGGATGGTAGTCCCTGCGGAGCCCGTAAAAAGCGTGTTGAAGCTTACTGTTTGGGATTGTTCCTTCACAGCCCCATTCGATGGCGTGAGCAGTCCAATATCATCAGTATCAGGCATAAAACTGCTTGGTTTGCTGTTGACTGGGTCAACTGGTCAGCACATGGCAAGTCGAAATGGGCTGGCCTGACATACATTGGCTAGCAAGGGATTTAGGGGGGGCTGGTGGCAGCCATTGTTTCAGCTTGGACAGGAACTTGAGTATGCCGTTGGAGCCTAAGTTGGCTCCTTGTGGGTGGCGCTGCCCCCACCGGCGCCCTGCTTTGACAGGGCCATTTGGTAATTGGTAATTGGTATCAGCTAATGCTCCACACGCAGCCCAGTAAAATGCAAGCAACACTACAGGAGATGAAACAGAGGAGCCGCCGTACTATTACTCGCATTGGCTGAAGGCGGTTTGCGGGACACCCACGAAAACTTGCCGTGGCTCGAGCAGTGCAGCAGAGATACCCTCCCAACAGGCCTGCCTAAACAGCAAAACGGCCAGATGGCAAAACCTCATCTGAACTTCTCATAGCACACATCAACCCTACCCCTTGGCTGAGGCGGCCCCGCAAATTGCCCAGTGGCCATCTACCCCATCCAGCAGACATGTATCACTCAGTGATCATACTGTGACACTACAACTTCAACCAAATGATTCATAAGACAGAAGCACGAACGATGCAAAGATGACCACTGACCAGCAACTTAAAAACTGTTGCCTCGCATTCATGCAGAAAAGGTCATTGCCAGCTGTACACTACAGACTGCGGAGTGTCAAGCGACATGGGCAAACCATAAGCAAACCGCACAATACCCAACAACATCCATGCAGTGGGCGGCAGTGAGATTGACCATAGCAGCTTCATTCATCAATGTGAACTGCCAAAAGGACAATGTAGACCCTGCGTGTACACTACATGGTTCTGGGATGCCTGCTGCTGCTCATGTGATGACGTCAAATAACAATGCGCGACATAGTGAACCCTGCAAGTCCTGATCTCAAGGTTCCTTCTGCAATCTCAAGATGTTCAGAGCTTGACACATCCAACTTCCACCAACAAAGCAATCAACAGTCCAAGTTGCTTGCTCTTACAGTATTTTGATAGTCCGTCCCTTCACTGTGCATCAAGATCACTGGCATAGCCTTTAATATTGAAGTGTATTACCGGTAAAATCTGTCTTGCCAGAGGAGATTGACTCACATGTATATCCTGACTGGAGGGTGGATGCACTGACTCCAACTGAGTTTTGGTGCAGCCGCTCCTAGACGCCAATTATGAAGCGTCAGCCAACAATGTAGCGCTCTACTGGGAGCATCTCCCTTTGTCGAGTGCTGCTGGTGAAGTGCCATGGACTCTTTGACATACAGCCCCAACTGCATGAGAAGCCCTCTCAACTAGGACCAGGTCCAGCTATAGTGAGTGAGTGGACGCCGGGCGTCAGCCCTGCGTAGTTTTAAGGAAGAGGCGGTACTAGCACGCGTGGTGCGTTCCCCCCCTACCATTCCAGCTATATTTTGTAGAGTAGGTGACAGGTATATGAGCCATGGATGAACAGCAAAAGCATACTGTTCTAGTAAACTCTGATCATGTACATAGGAGCATTTATGCACAACCATGACGCATGAAAACATCTGTACGAGCAGGCTTGACTGTGGGCCAGCCATGTACATCCACTTCAGTATTTAGTCCATGATAGCTGACTAGGAATCAATGTGCCACCTGAGACTCCAGTAGTCCAGTGACACCTCCGCAGAAGGCTCCTTCCTGGAGAGCACGCCAAAGTTGACATGCTTCTCTCTGCAGATACATGCAATCATGTAGAGCATTTAGGTGAGCTTTCAGACCTTGATATCCCTCTTGATGACTTTCTTCCACTCGTCTTTCTCCTTGCGCTTCTTTATACGGCGATGGACCACAAGACCCACAATTAGGGCAATAGCAAGGATGATGGCTCCACCTATGCCAACTGCAATGCCAATGATGAGCCCTAGAGATCATCAGCAGAGCACAGAAAGAGGTTAGAGTGACTATTCATATCGTAACTGATCGTCAGGAGAACACAAGGTGGTTGACCATCTAATCACAATGCTTGCCCCATGGCAAGAGCAAGTACATACACACTGCATGAATCCAGACAAGGCTACCCAGCGCAAGACCCTGCACAACACAGCTGGGTCCTTCACATGCAACACCACATACGCACATGAACGCGCAAGTGCATGAGGGCCGCTAACCTACTTGGCTCAAGTTAATCTGGCTTGCAACCCTTGCTGCTATGTACACAGTTTACATCTGAGTGTGCCCGCATGACCCTGGCCATCGCCAGCATGCAATACTGGACTGGCATACTATGATGGGTCAGGGCACCTTCATTCTTTTGCTGCCCTGCCTCCTAAAGGCAGAAAGTTCTGCCTCCTGGGCCCCCCCACACTATGATTACTGGGAGCCCGGAAGCGCTGCATCTACTCGCAAGCCAGCACCAGGTTACTCCTGTTATCTGCAATTTTATTACAGGACGCTAGGCTTTCACCGCGCGCAGTATTAAGGAAGGGCGATACTACCACATAAGCTCCCTGGTTCTGCTGCCCCACCTGTGTTTGTTTTTGGCTGAGTTGTCTCTACTTTGGCAAAAAGGGTGCGGCGGGTCATTCCTGGCTCTGTAGGTGGTCCTGTAGCTGCAAAGGGTAAGGAAGAGCAGGGATGCAAAAAGCAGTCAGTGCTGGTTAAGCATGTTGAGAAGCTATTATTTATGACAGCAGAAGAGCCTTTTGCTCCTCTGCAGCACCTGCCAGAAGTGACAATAAAAACCAATGCCACACTGTCAAGCTCCAATTGTGAGAAAATGACTGCGGCTTGGATCGTTCAATTGGATTAATCAAGGAATTTGGACAATTGGACAGGAGCTTCGAGGGTCGCAAGTAAAGAGCAGGACATATGACCCGTACATGCTCTGTTACTTTAAAAACACGAACTGGCTTTTGAAAAAGAGTCTCATTTCCTGATTGACCCATTTAACAGATTTGGAAGATGTGGCATGAGGCTGTGACAGCGACAACCTGACACCAGTACCAGACTACCCAATGGCCCCATCACAGTTTGGTGCTGGTGGTAGACCCCTTTTAGGTAACTGGCATTCATTGTCTATGCCATGCACTTGGTTGGGTCATTAAAGCACCATCACCAGATCTCCAATCGGTACAAAGCCTGCATGAGCCATATTCCGTTCGCACACATGCACATGGGTGTGTTTGTCAGTCCTAGTAACCGTTCAAGCAGGCTGCCATGCTTCCTTTCAGTGTACTTAGAAGTGGTGTCCATCTAAGTCCGTACAAGTCATCTCCTGTATGTGTGTCGGTTGCCCTGCTAATCCTTATGCTGCTGGCAACATAAAGTCTGCCTCCACCGCATGCATCAAGCAATGAAAGCCGGCAGAGATACTTACACTGGCAGATGAAAGGTGCAACCTTGCCACAGTCAAAGAGCCAGATCCAGGCCGTGCCATCCGTAATGTCTTTATCTTCAGGAGCTGGCAGACGACTGAACACACGGCTACACGTCCTTGTGGCATTCACGTGGAACCCGGCCATTTCACATAAGCAGTCATGACCAGTGAATCCTTTGCTGGGCTGACGGGGTGGCAGCTTCAGATCTGACGCTACCGCGCGGCCATCACTCCATTGCAAAGTCGAGGCAGCTTTGTCCAACATCTGCTGCGCCTGAGACTGAGCTGGGCTGGTTGCGTTGCCGCACTTGCCGCTGCAGTAGACGGCAGTGGAGCCCTCTGCGCTGGTGCCTTCGGCATCAACCCAGGCATAGGTGTAGCCTGCACCCTGCATGGTACATGCAGTGGGAGCTCAACTTCAGGCATGCTTGAGGCCACATTGCATCCACCCTCAGCTTTCATTATTCACTCTTGCAGGTACAAGCTAATACGGTGTAGGACTCTCTGCATGGGCATACTGATGTTCTTTGCCGCCACATCTTCAGGCAGAATCAAGCAGCACACATTCAATTATGCGATGTAAGGACATTTGTCAGCTTCTATCATTAAGCCAAAACAGGAGCCTTATTTCCATGCAGTGGTGGACTGCAGACAGACAAGCAGCATCATTAGTTCCATCGGAGATTGTTCAAGGTAGCCTAAACTCGGTTCTGCATGCTTAGACAGTACTGGCTCTGATAGCTTCTGAACTATACACCAGCAAGTCACCTGATCTGGAGCGTAACGCAGCAGCTCCTTGCCCACTTTATCAAGCACCTCCCTGTTCTTCAGCATAGCTAGTGCTGCCCCACCCGTCTTGGCACATGCAGCTTTTGCCACATCATAGGTCACACGCTCAGGATACAGGGTGTAGTACATCCCATCAATAGGACCAACCGTTTGCACACTGGGACCTGGAGAAGGTACCATAAGAAGATATTTCATATGAGAATGCGACTATTCGGATGTTTTTTCATGGGCATGAATTAAGGCATGAAGCAGTCGCAGCAATCTGGTGCTTAACGCAATGAAGCAAGGGAACAAGGGCTTGCCTGCTCATTGATATCTTTCTGACCAGGTCATGGTATAAGAACTCTATGTTTTGAGTTGCAGCAGCGGCAATAGACGCGAGCCTCAACCTGCAAGCCCAGCTGTCTAGCTTGCAGACTGTGCAGAATCACAGGGAAGCCAGTGTTTGTCACAATTGGCCTCTGCAATGGTCCATGAAAATTGGCTCTCGCTCAACAAGCAAAGCAATGTACGGAAAAAAAGACAACCATGCCAGCACATTGTGCTCCCTCTCCTCATTGTTCAACTTACCCTCATGGTCTGTGGCTGCAAGGCACAGTAACCGCTTTAAAGAAGTCATTTACACTCCTGTCGTCACAATTATGAACTGAGACAGCAAGAAAGTGTGCACACGCTGTTTTGGCAGACGTCACGCCTTCATCATTGGCTAAGAACAACAAGCAACCTGTGCTCATCACATCAGCTGCAAACGAAGACCGAGGTTTGGCATGAGCATAATGTTTGCAGGTGCGATACAGATTTCAATGTGTTGCTCTAGTGCATTAGCACGCAGGCACCAAACACATCATCATGAGCAGGATCAGATGGTGGAGCTTGGAGGTGCCTGCCTGCAATTTGCCCAAGCCTCCTCTATATCTACAGCATATAACCATGAATTGTCCTCTGATACTCACTGAGCTGCAAGCCATAGAATCTCCACTGGTGGTTGTCCAAGAAGCATGGGACCTGAGCATCAGCCACCCAGATGTCTGTCTTAGTGGGACCAATCCAGCCGTTGATCCCATTGGTGAATGTTCCATCTTTTACAAAGCAATTGTTCAGGTTGGTGACATCCTTCTTCTGGGCTACCACCTCCGCTTTGGCCCGTGCGTAGGTGTACTGGTCGCAGCCAGCCGTCTCTTGACAATGAGTGGCACAGTCCTCCATCCGAGCCACCTCTGTGTCTCCAAAGTTTCTGATGTTGCGCCCAGCTGTATCTGTGCCAAAAGCACACCAAGCCTCGCCTGCGGGGAAGGTGTGGCAATAACAAGCCAATGGAGCTGTGAGGGAAGCTAAGATTGCCCATGCCCCTGCAACACAACCACCGCTGGGGCAAATGTCTGTTGAATTGACCCACAGTAGCTAAGCTTTTGGGCCTCGGCACATGGGTACTATGCCCTTATATCTACTACTGGATGGTTCCTTGCCATAGCATAGGGCAACCCTGGCTCAAAGCATCCATTGCCTGCCAGGCCTTCAGCTTTGAGCGTCTGCAGTGACCAGCGGATAAGCAGATTCAGTGGTATATGGTGTGGTCCTGGAATGCGTGAAGCACACATCGGATGCGCTAGCTTCTTCTGTAGACACAGCCTGATCAACAAAAACAAACAATGCATCCTGCTGCTGATGAGCTTTCGAGCTTGCTTTGCATCCCAAGAGCTGCTGCAGCACTGCGCCGCCAAAACTAGCTGCAAGTACTGCATGTCCATTACTCAGGTCTGCCCCATGATTTCCTGCAGCCCTTGTGCGATGGTACTGACAGTTACCCCAACCCAGTTCCGGTCCATTCATCTCACCATTTTTGTCTGACCCCTGGATGAATGTCTGGTATGTTGTCCACCCCAGAAGGTCCCAGTCTTCAACCCTCTTGAAGCAGAGGTATGACAGGGTCCTCAAGTCGTCATTTCCCTCTGCCAGAAGCGCACGAACTAGGGGGTATTTGATGTCACCTGCCTGACTAGAGTTGGCAAAAACAGAGCTGAGATCTGCGTTAGTGACTGACATCAGCTGGCACTTGGTGCTGGCATTCACTGCAGCATAAAACGAGGCGCAGCTAGGGTTGCGGTCGCAGTAGGTGCTGCAGCTTCGGGCGACTTGACCAGCGGTCAAGCCTGAAACCGTCGGGGTGCCATCTTTTAATAGAGTGTTGCCAATAGGCTTGTAGTCCTCCAAGCAGTAGTAATCTGAAAGAACACAGAAAATGAGGACCAAGCCATGAGCCAGATACCATCTAACCCAACCGGCGGCCCCTTGGCGGGCAGACAGGCAACATAGCATTCAAGCAGCCACTTGCACATTGTCTTTGCATGGCAGCTGACATATGACAATCAGCTAGACCTTGACATGGACAGTTAAGAGGCCAGTTATCGACCGAGGCGGGAAGCAAAATTGATGGGAGGAGTAAATGAGTTCGAAGTACTGGCATCAGATGGCCCTGACAGGTGCAAAGGTATAGCCCAGCTACCTTCCTATATGGTCGTATGTGATATGGCTCCTTGAGGCAGATGGCGCAGATGCATCCTGATAGTAGTGCCAGAATCAAAGCTTCATGCGAGCATAAATGCATACATGCTTTGCCAGTTTGAGCATATGTTTTGCCAGTTTGAGCAGTTGCAACTGCTCATCTATCTGCCAGATGGGTGCAGCTGTCCATGGAAGCAGTCCGACGTACCAGACCAAGATGGTAAAGGGCAAGTCAGCTGTATCAAGGCAGGCCCGACGCACTCGTAACAGCAAGAGAGCCTGCCGCTTTCAGAGGGATGGAGCACCAGCAGTTTCTGGTTCCTTACCTGCTGCCAGAGTACAACCCAGGCTCAGCCAAAGGATGAGAAACAGGAGTGTGGGGCGACGTTTGTCCATGGGCATGCCACTGCGGTCCAGCTGGAGTGTGACTAGTGCGGTCTAGGCCTGGGAGACTTCGTACCCGGCCCAGCGACCCAGTGCACGTGTGATCTCGTGCAGCTAACTGGTCCCAGGTAGGAGCCCGACGCCCCTAAAATTGGTTCTGACCGCCTTAGGTACGCAGTACAACGTACCACAGGCGTGTTATAAGCAGTGGCGTAAAGCCGCGAAGGCTCTGGAAGTTGCGTGGAAATCCTAGTCCATCATGACAGTCGAGGGAGTGACAAGCGCGTGGGTACGTCGTGTACACAAGCCAGTACGATACTACTTTCATACTGCATGTGCCCAAAGAACTGCTCGAAACCGCCTCTACTTCTCTTGTCTCCTGTACTACAGCAGGCGAGTCAGGGGAGAGGTCGGCACTAACGGAGTTGTTGCCGACCAGTGTCGGATGGGTGCCACGTACAACCATAAGGATCTCAGAGGAGTTCATCCTGTCTCAGAACGCCGTGCTTCCAATCCTGCGGTAGATGCACTGCCATACATCAGTATTTACGTCATCTGGCGTTAGGAGCCAAGAGATGTTCTGCATGTTCTGATGTTCCAGTGCGGCGTAAGAACCAGATGTTTAGTGCGCACGACGTTACATCGTGCACGGAATTCCCCTTGAAGTGACCAATGCCAGTAACATAGTTCAGCTTGCTCCAGAGGTAGAGCACGACACGACCGATCCCATTCATAGTTGTCAGCGGTAGCGTGTTCTACTGTTCCATGAAGCAAAGTAACAAATCTGGACCTTAGCCTGCCAGGATGATAGGTCTGCTAGGGCGCAAGGTGGGCTGTAATCGAGGGGAAAGAGATAAGCGTCGTGTGTTGCAGGCATCTGCGGGCTATGCTGACACAGAGCCTCCCTCACCTGTCCTTTAGAAAAAGTTAGAAGTCACACTACATGAAGCAGCCCGATGTGGCAAGCTGAAGCATGTGAGAGATGCACTGGAGAAACATGGCTTGAACGTAAACGCTCTGGATGAGGTAAGTAGAGCCAGACCAAGGCATGCAGTAAACATGCAGCTGCTATGATGAGCAGCAAAAGTGCCAGGCTGCACTGCCAGGCACTCCGTTACCCTTTCAGCAGTTACCCCGAACGCGTGGGAGATTGGGGCAATAGTGCGTCTATACCCCTGTCAGCGTCGACCAGCCTGTGCTGCAGAATCTTCTGCTCTTCGTTGGCAGCTGCTTCTTAAAGACCTTACAGGAAGTACCTGCTGCTTTACGTGCGGTGCCTAGTGCTACAGTTTCCACGCTGCAGATGTTTAGCTTGCACCCAAGGCTCTAGCGCAATGTCCTCAGCCTACTTGAGCAGCTCCTGACTCTCAGGCATACTTCTCCTACTGCTGTGTTTGCTTTTGCTGCAGCATGGCAACACACCCCTTCACTGCGCCTGTCAAGCAGCTGCTGCAGCAGCAGTTGTTACCGACTACCTCGTGTCCAATGGAGCCGATGTAGAGGCAACAAATGAGGTCCGTTCTCAGATCAGCCTAAGATCAGTGATAGTAACATCTTTCTAGGTGAAGCATCAAGAGCAGTGGTGACAGCAGACACCAGCAGCAGCTCTAGGGCCCGCAGCAACACCAATCAGACGAGGCAGCACCCGCACAGCAATTGGTGCAGTGCAGTATTCCTGGCAGAATGTCATGGTGGCAGCAGTAAGGGTGCAATCAGGCAGCAAGTAAACAAGAAGCACCAGCAGGCATTGCAGCAGCTGTGCAGAGCAATAGCAGCTGAAGCTGTCATAAAGGGGAAGGGCCACTGTTGCTCATGCTGGAACTTCGTCACACCTACTGTGGCTGAACGCAGCGGTCCATCAATCCATGCAGCAGCTAGACCAACATGATCAGTACCACTAGCACCAGCGCAGCAATGAAAGGGACAATTTAAAAGGGTGTCATTTGATACGGGCCCTGGTGAACAGCCTGCTTCACAATAGTAGCAGGTTATCGCAGCAATTACCACGGTCCCTGCATAGCTACAGTATGTTTCACAGCATGACGGCTTACATTATGCTTCTTGCACAATGGCTGGTGGGCTTAGCATTGGCAGTGCATAGCAAACTTGTTAAATGGGGTTACAATGCTTTGGTGTGGTAACGCATTTTGGGGTTGTGTGGTCATGCAGCATTCTACGTCCTCCAGGACCTCATTGCTCTGACACCCTGCAGCATAGCTGGGCATAATCTGCTATGATACCATACTAGGATGCTGAACATTGTCCAAGAGGATATTTACCTGCTGCAGTAACCCAATATGTATTCCCTACACATGAGAAAGTACGCCTTGCAAACCAAGGATATCAACGGAAACTGTATGGTCAAAGGCCTATTAAAGCAGAGTAAGGCCGCTGTCCTTACCGCTGCACAGGAATCCCATGTAGGTGCAGCCTTTTGCTCTTCTTTGTCATCTCTCTGCTGGCGTGGCTGCTCTTCAATGTGCAGGATGGCTGGACACCACTGCACTGTGCTGTGGTTAGCAAGGAAGAGTTGTCAGTGCAGTACTTGCTGGTGCGAGCCAAAGCAGACCCCAATGCATCAGATAAGGTAAGCCAGTGGTAGACCGGCTAGTTGGCTGCTGCGATGGAGGGGTCAGGACTGGAATGCAGCAGCAAGCAGCGTGCATACGTAAGTGTATCCATGTTATGAGCTTATGAGATCGTGCATATACATGGCACTAAGGTGAGGGTTAACCATTCAAAAGATGGAAGGTACGGTAGTAACCCATAATTGGCCGAGTGACCTGAATGAAGCTTCCGGACCAGCACTAGGCGTCAGCAGCCAGCAGTCGGCAGCGCCATGGTTATGATACATGTATCTGGCCGTTTCCAGTTTGCCAGGTGTGCTGTGCAGGCCCTTCCAGACCCTTTGGCCTATTGCTCTGCTGTCTACTGCAAAGCCCAAGTGCTTTGTACCTCTATGAAAATTTCAGGAGTATGCGCTTTTTTTTGAGAGCCAGCTTCCTGACCTGCCCTTCTCACGCTGTGAAGTCCAGCTAGTTCAGGGACGCAACTTGATTAAAACTCATGTTATAGCTCTTGTGCTCTGCCATGTGTGCTGTCCCGTTGCTGCTTGCATTACTGTCCTCGCTCTCTGAACGGCGTGGTTGTTCCTATCAGGCCTACAACACCCCACTTCATTTGGCTGTACAAAGGGGCCTTCACAAGGTGGTGGAACTGCTGCTGGCCCATGGGGCGGATCCAGATAAGACAGATGCGGTAAGGATGATGTTTTCGGCGAAGTCGTGTTTACTTGCATTACTCATACACAGATGCAGTAACGGAGCGAAGCATCATTCTGTAGTGCCCTCAGAAGCAAAGCACTGGCAGAGTTGTTTGAATGTGTCTCTCTATTCAGAATTGTGAGACCTATTAAGGCAGAATGAATACGCTTTGTTTCAGCCTGATAACACGTGGTAGCCTCTGCAATCCGGCTGCTTCAAGTTTACAGAAAGGACATGGGCCAGTGTATTAGCCCTACTGCTGTGTTCAGAATGCACGATGTCCATCATAAGCATTGCAAAAGCCACCTGCAAGGGCTGATTTACCTGTGGCTATGACATAGCCAAGCAGGCGTCTCGAATGTGCCTTCTCTTATCAAATGTTATCTCTTTGACGCTCAACAGCATGAGAATATGCGTAGTTTCTTAGTCTCTCCATGCGTCAAGAACGAGCCAGTGGTCCTGCCGGTCCTGCTGCTGCTCAATATTCCTAACCAGCTTCCACTGCTGCTGTATGTTGCTGGCTGATCTGTCAGTGTGGGCGCACTGCCCTTCATCTGGCAGTACCATTGGGCAACAAGCACTGTGTGAGACTGCTGGTCAAAAAGGGCGCAAACACAGCTGCAAGGGACCAGGTAAGCCATTCAAACGGCCACAAGCCATTAATCCAAACTGAGTTTGTAGCCACATCATTGTAGGACATGAAATTACCTTGCAACCGACATTCATACAGCCTGAACATGAAGGCAGGTGCTGTACATTGCTGTACAATACCCTAGAACTTATGCACCTAAACTCTCGCCTGTCTTGCCGCTTCTGTGGTAGCGGCAGGAACTTATCGTGTGTCTGTTTTGAAATACCCTCTTTGACTACATGCAGAGCAGTAAGAAGGGGCCCTTAGACGGTATACGTGTGAAATATCTAATGGCTGTGCACCACCCTGGACCATTGGCTGCATGGGTGCGACATGTTTTGCAAACCCACATGGTGCTCAAACAGAAGAACTCACACCACCTCATCTGCATAGTCATGTCTGGCGGACCTGAAGCTTCTCCTTGGCACTTCCCTTGTTGACACATTGCAAGACACAAGCGGGTGATCTTTTGATAACATCAGACTTGTCCCCTGGTCATGGTTAGCCACCACCTCCATCATAGTCAATCTACATGGAAAACGACTGCAGTTTTGAAGCTCCTATGGTGTGGGTATCTCCGCCTGGTGACGGCGGACCCATTCCAGACCCTTCAGGTTTCTAAGGAGAAACGAGTGTAAACGGACAAAGAAAAGAAAAGAAAGAGGTGTCATTAACCCTTGAGACCCCTCCATCGTTTCTTTAACCTGTTGTCATGGCCTTGGCTGCAGGGTGGCATGACACCCAGCATGTGTGCCAACTCTGAGGCGATGCTAAGGTGCTTGGATGCAAACCAGGTAATGCATTTCAGCCACTAGCAACCCCTTCTTGATGAGGTCCCGTGATAGCCCTGAAAGAGTCGCAGCTCCTCAGGCTTAGATGCAACATCTGGCACGATGGCGTCCGTCTAGTGTGTTCAATAGTTTCTCATTGCTGTAATTCCAGGGGCATCTCCATGCTGCAAGCACAGCATGCTGCATTTGCACTATGGCCCTGGGGCGTCCATTGTCCCATCACCTTCTCCATTTTCTTCTCCCAGCTGCAGGCCAATTGCTGAACCGTACTTACTCCAAGCTTGTCAATAGACCGCCGCAGCCACCATATTGTGCTGACTAATTTGATATGTGGTTGTTACATGGCACTGCTCTTGAGACAGCAGCCTTATATGGTCAGCAAAGGGGCGGGAGTCCAAGCTGCAGCTTATGATGCTATTTACTTTGCCTTTTTTCACATTAAGCAAGCCATTGCGGCGCTGTAATGCCAGGAGTGAATGATAGGGGACACCGTACCAGTAGGAGTTGCAATCAGCTGCGGCTTTCCATGTCCGTTCATGCTGATCAGGCGGGATGACCTATGTATAGGTATCATCGTCCCCCACCTAGCTGTTCCTGTGACAGGTCCTATGGCGCTTTTCCTACGGCATATCATGGTATGTGAGAATATTACATCTCACGGTCTACCATGTGCTGCTGCAGCTGTCAGCAAGGATGGGGTCAGCGTCTTCAACAAGCACCGGGATCTCATCCGAACTTCCCTTCATCAGCACCTTACCAGATGCTATCAAAGCCTCCAAAGCCTCCATAAGAGACCAGCAAGGCCCCAGCAGTAGCAGTGTCATCAGCAGCAGCTCATACAACCACCTGCCAACAGCACTGCCCACAGGGACGTCTGCAGCAGCTGCGGGCATAGTGGGCGCAGCAGAACAAGAGGGTTTTGATGATGCAGCCAGCTGCAGGTCCTGGGTGTCTGGGGCGTCAGTATCTGCCATGGGGCCGAGCATGGGTGGCCAGATTAATGGGAATGTTGGCAGCTCCTGGACTTCTGGTGCAAGCTCCTCATTTGCAATAGATGAGGCCTTGAAGCAGCGCGTACCTGGTGGCAGCAGTAGCGGCAGTACATTACCTCGGCAGCAGCAGCAGCAAGTTGGTGCGCAGCGGTTGCAGCATACACAGCAACAAATGCAGCAGCAGCATTATAGGTATTTTGCGGATGAGGGCCTAGAAGCAGTAGCAGCCCAAGTCGACGGAGGGCTACCCTCCACGACTACAGGATCGGCGGTTGATGCTGCTGCTGCTGGGTGGAGGCAATCGAGACAGCCACAGCAGCAGCAGCAATGTCACCAGGATGGGGCGTTCTTTGATCGAGAGGCTGGCTGGGGCAGCAGGGGTAACAGCAGCAGTGGGAGTCCTGAGAAAGCTGCCGGCAGTGGCCGGTCTGCAAAGGCAGCATCTGAGCTAATGGAGCAGCTGCCACAGGCCCAAGCTGCGACCGATGGCAGGGGTAGGGAGCTGAGTGACAACAGTAACATGTCAGCAGAAATGGTAGCTGCAATGGGTATTGGTGCAGCAGCAGGGGCTGGTGTGGGTTCTGTTCTTACTGGCATGGCTGTAAGTGCTGCAAGCCAGGTCATGATGACAAGCGTGACGGGAGGTACGAGGTATTGGGCATTGGGGCACTGTTTAGGCCAGTAGCGGGGTGGCTGAACATCACATGCTGTTGTGGTTGCGCTCTTACAAGTTAATGGGGATGTGATTGTTGGGAAGATGCTCTCAACAGCTAGTCTAGAACAGAAAGTTATACTACATTGCAGGAATCAAACGACTTAAGGGGAGTGTGATTGTTAGGAGTATGATGCCTAGTCGGAAGGTTCTACTACACATAGCACACCCGTCGGTTGGACATGGGTACAGACTAGAAAGTAGTCAGGAGTATTACCTTTTCCTGCAACTGTTTCACTTCTGTTCTTTTGTGCTGCAAGCTCCCACTCTTGGTAATCATTTTGATGCAAGCCTCCACTCTCCTTCCTGAAAACTCCATGTGCATGGACAGCACCTGTACTTCGCATGTCAGCGCTGATCCGAGCATTGTCTTGCATGATTATTCCCATCTTAGGTTGGTCAAGTGCTGTGCAGTACAGCACGCACGACTTGCAGCTCTCTTGCACAAGCAGCATTCATGGCAAAGAACTCTCACACTACCCCCAGTGCTTGTCAAAAGCGCCACCCAATGTTTCACGCACCACGTCTAAGGTGTTGCCGGGGCCTGCCAACCCCGAGCCTGCAGCAAGCAAGTCCACCTCGTACCTGTTTCGGATGGATAAAGCTGCCAATTTGGGTTTTGCTTAGAACGGCTTGTTGACGGGTTGAGCTCGTGCCCAGTCAAGATCACCCTGCGTCATGGTTGTCAGTGCTTTATGAGTCAACATCAAATCATTCACTGCAATATATATGCAGTGTGAACCAGGTCCTTGCCATGAAGCTATGTTCCTTTTTCATTGTCTTGCAGGGTGCATGAACCCTATGGCAGGTGCAGGTGCGGTCCTGGCTCTGATTCATGCTGTTGTCACTTGCACCGTGCACACCATGTACAATCATGAGCAGGTCAAGCTGCTGGAGAAGCGAGTGAGGAGCATCACCCCATTGGTAGAGGTATGTGGGCGTTTTGTGCTACCTTGCCTGGGTTACGGAAAATGGAGTCTCTTTTGATGCGGTCCCCCTCATGTTGCCATAACATTACGTGGTGGATGTCCTTTCTACCCCCATCGCATAGTTCCTCCAAGATGCATGTCAGGGGATATGTATGACTAATGAGGGTTCTATTGGTCATGTGGGGCATCAGTTAGAGCTGAAGACACTTTGGTTATTTTGGCAGTGTGTTGTTCCTTAGGGCTCCATGCATGGTTCTGGGCCTGCATAAGAGCGGTTAGCCTTCTATAGCAGCTAAGGCACAACCTCCTGGCATTCATAGCTGGGCCCCCATTGAGGTACTGCCTTACACATACACAATCTGATATCACCTGGTCATTGCCTGGGAACTGCAACACAAACAATATCCTGATTCTGAGACGAAGTTGCAACCTAAAGGTTGTGGCAAAACGGCTGCCATCCCTACCCGACCCGCTTACATACTCTCAGCTAACCCCAGTCTCTTCCATATATCTTCAGGCCTGCATCACAGTCCTTCCGCCGATGTGCCCGGCAGTACTTCCCCCGGCCCATGTGGCCCTTTGCAGCGCCTTCACGTACCTGGTGGATGCCCTCACTGCCTGTCGCCAGCTTATGGAGAACTGGTGCAAAAAGGGAGAAACTGCACTGGGCATTGTTAGGCGCTTTCTGGGTGCTTCATTCTACCAGACTGAAATAAAGGATGTAAGATGTGTTTTTGACGTTTTGCAGTGAATGGGCTTCTTGTCCTCAAGCTGTTTTTTGCCTTATGGCATAGGAAACAGCAAACCTTGTTTTAGGATGCTTTGGTTGCACAGTGTTGTGGACAATGGAAGCAATCCTCTGCCCAACCAAGTTACAGTTGACTGGAGATGATCAGCCCTCCCATTAACATGTACTAGCACAGACCATTGGCACTCTTGAACAGGACCTACCCCTTCTGCTATTATCTTTGAACAAATAATGTACCCTGCTTGGTCGCTACAGCACTCGCATGCCCCCGATTGCATGTTCAGGCATGTTCACAACCTAGAAGGTTTTGGGCAATGCAACTCAGTCCGCGCTACTGCCTGTAGAAGAAATAAAATGTTATCAATCAGTGTTATCCTGCTTCTGATGCTAATGGCATTTCAGCTGGCATAATCACTACAGCGCTTGTGTTTCAGCAAAACCCAAAACCGCCTTCATGTCATGCCAACCAATGACTAACAGGGTTGAGCTGCTGGCTGCACTCCCTTATATCCCTAGATTGTCACTGTTTGCATGCCTTGTAACGTGCGTATGTACATCCAGTACTGGTCCTTAGGTGTGGTGCCTGCACACAATGCAGAGTCTCAATTCCATGGCTGGGGCATGGTGCAGCAAGTCTCTACTCTACTCAAGCATATGAGCCCTAGCTCATTTGCACACACTCATAGAGCTGCTTGCCCAAACACTAAATTACTTTGTCCTGGCACATTGTCTGCATGTACAGAGGCAGGATGAAATCACCAATGCTCTGGTTCAGCTCACAGCGGCAATGGCTACCTTGGGAATACCAAGATCCTTGACGTCAGAGGGCCTCCAGCTTGACAAGAGGGAACTCACAAGTGCTGCAGCAGCAGATCTACAGGTGGGAGTTGGTGGGGGTGCGGTGGGGTGGGGGGTGGCGTTGGGGTGGTGGTGGTCGGGTGGGGTGGAAGGGTGATTGGTTTGGGTGTGTGTGGAAGGGCGGAAGAAGGGGCCGGTGCACGGGGGGTTGGGGGTTGGCCATGGGCTGCCAAACTGGCCCACAACTGTGATACGGGTGGTAAGCAGAATATTGTGTAATGTTTGGAGCTTGGGAGTGGAACAGCCAATTATGAAGGAAATAGGGAGTAGACAGTCTGTGAACTGGCACCAGATAAGTCTGTCTTCTTTCTGCCGTCCGCAAAGGCCAGCATATTTCTGATTGCCAGGAGTGCATGGTAGGCTCATGTTTTGCAGAATCTTAACGGCAGGTCATGCGCACATGAATTGTGTGGCTCTGACCCAGGACTTGATTGAGCCAGTAAAGTTCCCTCTATCAGTCCCGCTCAGCTGCTCCAGAAGCACAGCACAGCACAAGTAATTGCAAGCTCCTGATTGCCAAGGTAAGTCCATTGTATCTTACCTCCCTTCAGGAAGCATGGCAAGCTCATTCCCTCCAGCGACGATGTTACAGGCATCATCCTGCTCATAATGTAATCATGTACTACAGTGCCATATGGCTTTGCAATAAGTTGACCATCTGCCGGGCATTCTGCTGTCCCAGGCTTTTGAGTCCTGTCTGATCAGAGCACTGGGTGGAGTGGAAGCTCTGCACGCGCAGGTGTCCAAGCAGACAGCAGATTGGGAGGAGGTGTGCAGCCAGCTAGCGGATCAGGGCGTGCAGATGTCTGTGACATTAGACCTGCTTGAGGAGCTGCTGCAGGGGATGAGGCGCTTGGAGGCATCAGCTAGTGACCTCCATAAGAAGGTGGATGACCAGGGACAAGGTAGAAAGGGGCTGCAGTGATGGAGGGGAGTTGAAGCAGGAGTATACACACGACCAGATGAGACGCTGCCTCTCAGCACATAGGCAAAAGAGAAGGACCTAAGAGGTCCTTAGTAACCTGGGCCGTTCTCTGGGGGCAGTGTTGGGTAATAAGCACGGCAAGGGAATTTATGTGCACACTAATAAGAAGTTGCACACATCAATGGAGCGTTTTTCTTGTGTACCTTCCTAGTAGACCCACAAGCCATAGAGGCAAACTACCCTGGGAATGAGTGCCGGTAATCTGTGGTTGGACAGCCTAGTATCCGCCGGTAGCTCCGCTGCAGTAGGCAAGTTCCATAGTTAAGTGCCATGTGGAATCTTTGTCGGCCGATAGGAACAACATGCTGTACAAGTATGGGATATTTCCACCTAAGACCACATCTAATGCATTGTAGGTAGCATGGTTAAACCCGCATTTGTGCCCTAGTTTTAATTGATCACCCAATGTTGTCAGCACTATCTTGCAGTGCATGACAGATGAGGTCTTTTCCGGATCTCTCTTGCCATGGCAGGTTTGAGAGACTTAACTGATACCAGCAGAGACATTGAAACCAAGGTGGACTTGATTATCAGATATGTGCAAGCACTCAAGGGAGGAGGAACAGGAGGGGGCACCACCACCACCAGCAGCAGCAGCAGGAGGCCTGAGCTCAAGACTGAAAGCTACATGCCCAGCAGGGGGGGCAAGCTGCTCACCCCAAATTGTGTGGTAAGCACACAGTATTACAGCAATGCTCGTGCAAGGACACTGACTAATGCAATCAGGGCTTATGTTCTGGTAGGTCAAGGAATGACTCAAGGGCTTTGCATTAGCTGGTAAAATCTGAGTGGATTCCTAATGCTGCCTAAACGGACATTTCAAAGTCCATGTGATGGATATCCTTTTTCATGGTAATGCAGGACGCCAAGGACAGTGGCATTGCTTTGCACCTTGCATGTATGTAGTTATCAGATCGTCCTTTGCTCCTAAACCCGTCTGCATGACCAGAAGCCTTCCCCTGTTTGTGCAGCTGGTGCATTGTGGAGCTCCATGTAGGCTTTGGGGCACGGTGCTAAGTTTAAGCATATTTCTTCCTTACGCCCCTGTTGCATGGCGATCTGCCATGGTATTTGTCATTGTATCAATCCCTCTTTTGTTAAGGTGGGACTGCGTGTCTTACCTGTTACAGATCTGCCGTGAACACATTGAGGTGGTTTTAGAGGAGACGCACAAGATAGGGGAAGGAGCGGCAGGCACCATCTACAAGGGCAGGTGCGAGGGGTTGGAGCAAGGAGCACAAAATGTAATGCAGCTGCGGAGGTCAGCAGTTCGCACGCATGGAAGAAGCATGCCACCCTTATTGCCTTACAATGTGGTGCATTGAATGCATAGAGGAGTTGAAGTCCACGTATGATGAGTCAGTTCAGGCAGCCCTCTTGGTCTACCAGAAATTGGGGTCTGTACCAAGTCTGCTCATGGGTCTTCCCAAGGCTTCCTCCGCTTGCATTGCCCGCAGTTGCCAGCAACTGCACCCCCGTGAAATCCATGGCTTCTGATTGTGCTGCATGGACCCAAATCACATCTCCACATTGCTTTGCCGGTATGCATGCTTGCAAGCTCTCACAGGCCTCCTTGAAAAGCATATGTGAGCACTGTGTGCAGGCTTAGCCGGCAACCACCCATGTGTGTTGTATGTCTCAAATTGACATACCCCGCCCTTGCAACTTCCTTGCACGTGTTACCAGCTATGGGACCGCGCCAGTTGCCATCAAGCGCTTCGAGCTTACGGGGGCAAACATGCATGCCCTGCGCCAAGTGTACAAGGAGGCCGTCATCCTGGGCCAACTCAGCCACCCAAATATTGTGCAGTTATACGGGATGGTGGTGGATACAGGACCCAACGCTGCTGCTGCTGCTGCAAGCTACGCCTCTGCCCCAGCTGGCTCTACCTCTCCTAGCATGGCTGCTGCTGCTAGTGCTGTTGGTCCTCGCTCAGCAGCAGAGCCCGCTGCTGGTGCTGCAGCAGCAAATGGTATCAGTGGTGGCGATGGCAGTTTTACTGATCGTGTGGGGCGTGTAAGCAGCAGCAGCAACAGCCAAGCCCCTAATCTGCATGGGGCGTTGGTGATGGAACTCATGCAAATGGATCTCAGCACCTACCTGGATCATCATCCAGATCTCCCCCTTAAGGACAGGTGAGCGACTAATTACATGACAGCTTGAGGGGCCTTAGGGTGTTTATGCTATGGCATATCATGGAACATGATGTCACAAGGACGCATGAGATGCAGGGCCTAGAGATTATCAGACAAAGTAAGAAGGGTAGCTTGTTTGCGAGAGGTGCATGCAGCGGCATGGGTTCTGAACTCCATGTCATCAGCTTAGCAGCAGGACAGGCCATCCCAGGCGTATGCATTTCTGAAAGTTTTCACGAGCCTTGTTAGTACAGGACCAACCCTGCTTACGGGCTTGCAACAAAAGGACTGCAGGGCAATGTCAGATAAATTGCTTTCTGTATGAGCAGCAAGTTTGCTTCGATCCTGGCTGTCCATCTATATTCTGTACTGTAGTGGCTTATTGAGCAGTGAATAGTGTGGCAAACTGTGGCATCTGCTTGGATCCATGCACTGCAGACATGTTTTCATCTTGCAGGTCACATGCTCATAAAGCTATTCACTATCAGCAGGGGTCAAATTATGATAAAGATCAGACGCAATTGGAGTGTGTTGCTATCAAGTGCCAAGCAATCTTGACTGCACCATCTACAGATTGCATCACTTTCCTGCAAAATGAAGTATTATTAAGGCAGGACTACAGCTTCCAAAGTCTAACCAGCCGCTACATGGCTGTGCTACATGCAGGGTCGCCCTTGCTGCCAACGTAGCCTTTGGCTTGCACTACCTACACAACCTGTCTGGTGCTTACTCACCCATTGTCCATGGTGATCTGAAGCCACAGAATGTACTGCTGAACATGGAGCCTCTGCAGGTGAACACTAGCAAGCTCCAAGGGATGTTATAAGTGTAGTCATAAGGGTGGTCATGAGGGGCGATATTGGGATTGCAGGGGTCGCTTACAGGGTTTGACTAGGTGTAGCCAAACTAAGCCGGGACCACCGAACCTGCTTATTCAAACCAGCACTGGTTTAGAGCCAGCGGATAAGGGTGTGTGAGGCATCTCTATTGTGTAAAAGGCAACTTGCCACCAAAAATGCGATCTGTAGGCATCACTTTTACGACTAGGATGGAAGAGTTACCAGGATGGCTGATCCAGGTATCACATTGTGGGCCAAATTAATCAGAACTAGCTTGTCAATACCTGAGAAGGCCGGCAAGATTGAGTATGATCAAGGAATGGGGTGATTCTAGATTGATTCATCAGCAGCACTCCTATCCCGTCAGCTGAGCAAATGATGGTATGTAGAGGATTGCCTCTGGCGTCCCATCAGTGACTGGCTGAACTGAGCTGCTGATGTGCCCTGCTGCTGCTGTGTTGTTCTGTGTCCTTATAGTTCTGTCATGATTTGCAACAGGAAGCACATAACTTGCCATGTTTCCCTGTGCTGAACACAGGTATCAACAAACAGGCAAAGGCCACCCTTTTCACCAGAACAGGTGCATGCCATGGTACTTCAACACTTGCGCTGCTGCTGCTGCCCCTCTCTCTTGCTGTCTGCATACAGTTAGCAACAAGGACGTGTAGCATTCACCAATTAACATCCACAACATGAATGCCATTATGCCAGTCCAGCTTGGCCGAGACACTGCAACATTGGCTAGGGATGCCTGCCGCATAGTTGATGTGTCTTGCACCAAACTCGTTATGTTGGAGACCAAATCACATTCTACACACCTTGCCACATCATTTTATGTGTGATCAATAGAGGTTGGATACTTGGTGGCCTGTGTCAGCATTTTGTTGCTGACCTGAGTACCTCCCAAACAGCCACGACCAAACCCCCTAACTGCATGTGTGTGTAACTACCACCAGGTGAAGCTCTGTGACTTTGGTCTGTCCCGCACCTCTGCCATCAGCCGGACCTGCAGCAGCCTGCTGGGCACAACTTTAGCACCCTCTGGAGGAACCCTAAGTTGGCTGGCCCCAGAGATCTTCTCCGCAATATACGGCGGACAACCCATTCAAAGAGGACCAGAGTCAGATGTGTACGCCTTCGGTCTGATGCTGTACCAAGTAGTCACCGGGTTTGAACCCTACTATGATAACGACATGGTGGATATGTTGAAGATCCAGGTGCCTAATGGGCTGCAGCCGTCTTTTAAGGACTGGCAGCACAGGGGAGGGCCAGAGGGGCAGCAGTTGGTGGGGTTGATGAAGAGGTGCTGGGCACTAAACCCTACGGAGCGCCCCAGCATGGGGGTGGTGTTTGGGGAGCTGCGTCAGATGCTGCAGGGGTCGGTGGGGGAGTAGCGACCGGTCCAGGCCAGTGATGGAGATACAACATGCTGGGGCAACGTGGAGGAGGGGCAACGGAGCTGGTCTTGTGATGGTGTGTTGATACTTCTGTCTACTTTCACCGGAATGGGTAGAAGGAGGTACGAAAGGCGAGTACTATGGGAGCTATATGGCAGAGCTCATTAGCTAGCTGGACGCTACCTTGCCAATTTGGTATAGTGGTGATGATAATTCCAGTGTGCAAGTATGGCGAAGTGTGCCAGGACGCTGGTTATTAGGGGCTGCCAGGCATTAGCGCCGCATAGTTCTGGTGACATAACATCCCAAATATCTAGAGAGTTTGCAGGGGAACATGACGTTACTTTAAAGCAGCTTGGTATGGTTAAGGTACGGTATGACGAGCTATGTCCGATGACTCTTGCAATGGTTGTTGCATGTGAGGACAAGAAGCAAAGGAGGTACAAATACTGAACACTAGAGTGCTTTGCAACAATCTGCGGTACAAGACCTGTTCTGGGCAACGTAAGATGCGTGTGATTATGCATGTTTTTATTGCTGCACAGTTGATTTTGGAGGAGTAACTCCACAGTGGTTGGGTCTGTTTGGAAGGGAAGTGGGAACAATTCTGGACCTTGCGGCAATCGCCAGTGGGCGTGTTCTGCATGGTGAGGCATATTGTTGCCGCGAGGGGCCAGGTTCCTCCTTTTTATCAAGGCGTGGGGTGGATTCCTGAGGTGAGGTGTTTGTCAGTTGATGGATGGCCTGGAGGGTCTGGCTGTGCCATTCACTGTTGTCGTATGAGGCCTGAGCCGTCTCAAGTCTCGCACTATCCACACAGCAACACGCGGTGGGAGCCATGTTTTGTGCTGCACTTGTTGCTGTGGAAGCCATATCACATGCGCTGCACAGCTGCAAAGTGTTGAGTGTGCCGAGGTACATGGACGTGATGAAGAGCGAGATGTTATGTTTCTTAGAGTGAGTTTTGGACAGGAAGTTGAATATGCCGTTGGAGCCTAAGTTGGCACCTTGTGGGTGGCGCTGCCCCCACCGGCGCTCCGCTTTGATGGGGCCATTTGGTAATTGGTAATTAGAGGCACGGTAAGTCTAGCTGTTCGTGTATGCGTATGCCTGACCACTGTGCAGTCCTCTGTGAACCAGGTGCAGCCCTGCTGGCACGTTCTGCGAGGACAGTTGGTTAGCTAAGGCAACAGGCTCTGCCAGTGTGCGCACTTGATTTGAGGGGCCATGATGTAATCGTAATCGTAATCGTTGATTGATATATTGAAAGATGTGTTGCTAGGAAGGTGCTGCTGGCACCAACCCCGCTATGTGGAGGTGGCAAGCCTTTGGGACCATAGGGACTCTCACTCTATGTCAAGTTATGTTCACTGGCCCTCATCCAACTTGCTATGAGTGGATGGGGAGAGGAGCCAGAGCAGACGGATGTACTTGGCTGCAACAGGGGTCCTTTGACCTTCTCTGCTGGGCCCTTTCCAAGCCCTATGATGAGTGTGCTTATCAAAAAGGGATCTCCAGGGCCCCATGCTCTTAGGAAGTCATTACTGTCGTGCTCTGTGGCCAATGCCGGACTTGCAAGTCTGCTTGATACCCTGATACATGTCTCCAAGGCTTTGGCACCCTTCCGTCATGAGTGCTGATATTTTCAGTATTGCACAGCATTTGCAGAGCTCTTTTGACAGCGCTTATGGAGTAGCCACAGTCTGTTTGTGAGTGGATGGGTCACCTGAGTGCATCCTGGATGGGTCAGGATGCTGCGCAGTGAAGCACGTAGACAAGCATGCATATGCAAGAGGTGGACTGTTTGCCATCCATGGCACCTGCACATGCAATTTTTTCATGGTATTTGCATCACTGACCAGCACACTGCAGCGTACGGTGCCTAAGCGCGCCCCTGGTGAGGATGCTCGTCTGCGTTGAAGCGTCTGCACTACGGGCGCTAGCGGCAGAACCCCGTTGTCAGCAGCCCATTACAGTCCAAAATGAAGCAACGGCTTCTACCATTGAAGCACTAGATATGCCTCCGTCCTGCCTACTGCAACTCTGCAGCTCGAGTGACAATCGCACAAAGCGGCTGCTGAAAGGCTGCGTTGCTACCAACCGCATGTCAGGATAGGACTACTGTTATGCGCCTGCTGCAACTTGAAGAGCGGTATATATGTGGCAGTTCTGCAGTTTTGGTAGACCTGTCACCCCTGCTAGTGACCCCGGTGCCGACAGTTACCATGCCAAGGAACCGAACTTATGGACAAATTGACAGTCTTGTAATCGGTGTGCGGCGCTGTTGAGGCGATTCACAACACTGGAATCATGGGATGTGAGCTTCGTCGAGTTTAGCCAGAGAGTACGCAGCTGGATTCCTGCGGTCCAACTGCTCCTGCTGTCCGCAATCATCAAGAATCGGCAGCTCTGGGGTCCTGTTTGTAGCTCAGCCCAGAGCTATGGGGCGTAGGATTTATGTAGCGGTCGTGTTGGCGTGCTGGGCCCTTTGTGTTCAAGGCAAGCACCTGTTGCCGCGTAAACTACTGCTCTGACTGGTACCTCTGCTGAGCTTATGGCCACGAATTCCGCAGGCCAAGGGTTACCTGCTGGTCCAGAGAGCTGCTCAGCATCTACCCTCGGCAAGATCGCCCTAGGTGTTGGATCTTCGGCATATCAGGTAATCGGGCAGCGGCACCGATGGAGGCCCACGTGAAGTCTCAGTTGCACATAGCCCAGCAGTTCTTGGTTCTGGGGAGCAGTTCGGACTGCTTCGCATATTAGTAAGCACCTAGAAACCGATTATATCCAGTGCTATGTCATGGGTACTTGCAGTGTTAGCAGACTCTAATCAGACTTTATGCATGTGTGGCTCGGACCCCTGCTGCCTTCGAGAGCCCGTATGCACAAGGAAATAGAACACAGTAGACTTCGTAAGCTGTTCTGTCATCATTTAACGAAGAACTGGCCCATCGGAGGTTTTGACCTGGTCAACTTTCTGATCATACCAAACAAACAACACCAAGCTGTCCAGGGTTCTCCTTGGGATTAGTAAATGCAACCCAGCCTCACAATCAGCCACCATGTCTGCAGGCCATGCCCCCTATTCTTTGCCTCTTTTTGAGATGCATAACTGCATAAGCGCAATTCTTAATGAATCAGCAGCAAAAGCGCCTGGGTTATGGCCCATCCCGACTGTCTCACTGTGTAGTGGTCTCTCTTAACAACTGTTTCGCTGTGTGATGCTGGTCCAGATTGAAGGCGGGGCAGCATCAGGAGGCCGCACGCCAAGCGTATGGGACACGTACGCCAAGACCAGCGGCAAAGTCATAAATGGGGATACTGGTGATGTTGCAACAGACTTCTACAACAAGTACAAGTCAGACATCGCTCTAATGAAGAGTCTTGGTGTAAAGAACTTCCGCATGTCCATCAGCTGGAGCAGGCTTATACCAGGGGGCAAGAAGGGCAGCCCAGTGAACCCTGTCGGAGCAGCTTTTTATAATGATGTGTTCAACACATTGATCGCGGCTGGGATTAGTCCAGTAGTCACTCTTTATCATTGGGATCTCCCGCAGTTTCTGCATAACGCCTATGAGGGCTTCCTCAGCCCTCAAATCATTGATGATTTTGTGTACTTTGCGGACCAGTCATTCAAACTGTTTGGCGACCAAGTGAAGAAATGGACCACTTTCAATGAGCCATGGATCGTATGTAACTTGCAGGTAAGGTGGGCCCCTTAGCACAACATGACAAAACCATACTTGTATTGTCTGCACACTCTCCTGCGTAGATTACCTATACCCAACTTCGAAGGGGGTTGTTATACTGCCAAGGTGTTATGCTACGTGGGGCAATGCATGTCAGGAAAGCACCCGGAGCTCAGGCTGCTATGTATAGGAGTCTTTCATGAGTTGGCAAGGGAACGTGATCCCAGGCAGTAAGAAGCCATTGCCTTACTGTGCAGCAATACACAGTAAGGCGATGGCACCTCGCTGTTTTTGTGAGGGCTTGAGGTGCGGGGCCTATGGCGCTTTTTGCCATGGCATATCATGAAATGTAATGCTGTGCAGCATACACAGTAGCAGCTGGGTGGTGTGAGTGGGAGAATGACATGATCCTGTGTGGCAAGGGCCTGTGGGATGTTTTTTCAAGTGTGGCTTCTGGCTACGGCTGTCAATTTGAAGGCAACAAGCGAGGGAGTCAGCAACCTGGGCCACCGCCACATTTGCTGGCCCTCTAAGTTTGTCGCGCTCAAACTGAGTCATTGTTGGTCAGCTTGCAGAAGACTCCATTATCTGCTTGCCTTTGTGTTATAGCTAACGTTTTCGACCTATCCTACCCTAGAGCAGATGCAAACGTGTTGTGCGTTGCTCCCTAACCTCGTCTTCCCCTGTCTTCCCTACAGTATGGCAATGGTGACTTTGCACCTGGCATCACCTATGGCCTCCCTGGGCGCTGGAAATGTGGTCACCACCTGCTGCTGGCACATGCTTACACATACAAGCTGTACAATGAGCAGTACAAGCCAAAGCAAGGGGGGAAGCTGGGCATGGCAGTGTGGAGTGAGTGGGCAGAACCCTGGTCAGATGCACCTGGAGGTAAGCAGAACCATTGGGGCATAAGGAGGATGAAACTTGTGCTGATGAAGGTACAGCGCAGTAGTGTTTGGAACCAAATAAGGATCGGTGCATGGATGTTGTTGCAGCTGGTGGTGTCCAGTGGTGGGTGATGAACATAATCAGCTGCAGCAGATTGAAGGTCAGCTGTGGAATGCAGCTGCATAACAAGGTTGTGGCTGATCTATTGTTGGACAAAACACTTGCAAAAGGAGTTAAAACGTTGGGTGCTGCGCCTGTTGCAATGGCTTGGGTGGCCCAAGCGGCATGCTATTCCTCTGCTTGCCGAGCTGAGCTTGCCGAGCTGTCTGCACTATATCATTATCCTGGTAGCTCTGTACTCCACCTGGTGTCTCAGTCCTAACCAGTAGCATCCTGCCAATTTGGCAAACCAGTCAGTCTCTAACCTACAGCGGGGCACCAGCTTTGAGCTAGCTTTGTGTTGCCGGCATTGCGCTTCAAACCCAGGCATCGCTACATGCCCTAGGAAGGTGGTTCTCGTTCAGTAGGCCCACTTCCTGACATGTACGCAACAAATGATGTGTGCATAGATGTGACCAGTGCGTCCAAGGTTCTGCGGTTTGTTAGTTGCAGCTCTGACCAAGCCCTGACTAAAGCTTCTGCACACCGTGTTGCTGCTGCTGCAGACCGCCGCGCCGCCCAGAACCGCATGGACGTTGACTTTGGTTCGTTTGCAGACGTCATCCACTTTGGAGACTACCCTGCTGTGGTAAAGCGTACGCATGGCCAATTTCTGCCTGTCTTCACTGAAAGTGAGAAGGCACTGCTGAAGAAAAGTTACGATTATTTTGGTGTCACACAGTACACAGCAAAGTGGTCAAAGGAGAATCCTGATCGGCCGGATGGCTGGTGGGTCCGAACAGAAGACTCCAAGGGGAAGTAAGTAATTGGGGGGCTACAAGGCACAATGACTGAAGTACCTGTACTCTCCAAATGTTCAGCCCTTTGCTCTATAAGGATCACTATGGAGCAGATTGACTGAAAGTGGTAAAAAGCCAGTCATGCGTTGTGGTGGGGTTCAGACCCTTACTTGAGTGAGATACAAATTGCAAATGGGGTAGCATATCAAGGTTTTTTGCTATTGGTTTGCTGTACTATACAAACACATGGCTAGTCTCTTTGTATGTACGTACATGTCTCACTCCTGCCTTTTGCCCTCTACAACACTCATTTTACACGTGCACAACCAAGGGACGTCGTAAACAAAGTTGTTATCCTTGTACCATACGTTGTGCTAGCCCTGGTCGCCACACCAAGCCATCAGCACGCAGGCTAACCATTCACCTCGGTTTCCTGCTCTACAGTAAACTAGGGGAGCAATCCGAAAGCTATTGGCTGTACAACGCCCCTTGGTCTATTGGGCGGATGTTGCGTTACCTGGACACACGCTATGGCTGCCCTGAGATCTGGGTGCTGGAGAATGGCTTCTGTGAGAAGGGGGAGGGGCAGCGGACTGGCACTGCAGTGCTGCAAGACCCTATTCGCATCAAGTACTTCAGCGGATATCTCAGTGAGGCTTGCAGGTGAGTGTTTCTTGAGTTTGGGGTGGGGGTGGGGGTGGGGGTCGGGCGGGGGGTTGCATGGGTCTGAACCCACGGTGGTGGTTGAGGTCTTAGGAGTGGACACTTAAGCGAGGCTTGCAGGTGTGGCTGGGGGGCGGGGTCTGCATGGGCCTCAAGCCAGGTTGAAAGTTGGGTCTTAGGGGTTCATGTTTGCAGGTGAGTCTGGGGGGCCAGGGAGGGTATACTGCGCCTGAAGCCTGATTCAGGGTTGGGTCTTAGCAGTGATGCTGAAGAAGCAGAGCACCTGCAAGCCTTTCTCAGCTACTTGTGAGGCTTGCAGGTGAACTGTGAGCCCAGGGGGGGGGGCTGGCAGGAGGGGGGTTGCATGAAATTCAATCCACCCCGGTTCAAGGTTGGAGCCTCAGGCTGGGAAGTGGGGAGTGGTCATCTCAGCTGATGCAGCTTGTAAGGATGTGAGCTTTCTGTCTGATTGCGTCCCATGCTGCATGCTCCAACAGCATGATTGGGAGGCAGAGGCAGAAGAGATTCGGAACAGGCACCTTGCAGGTGGTCGTTTCGCTTATCTGGCATCCCTGGTTTAGCCCTAGGGTACTCATCAGCCTAGCTGCCTTGTCGGTGTGCACCTCCCCTTGCTTTGTGCAGCTGTTTAGCAATTGTTGCCTTCATGGTATGTTAACTTGACACTACGGTAGTCTGCTTGTTGGTTTGGGGCCTGTGTCGTCGCCCTTGGATAAGACAGACCCTCAAGCCTTAGTATCCTGCTTGTTTCTAATGCTCCTTCATCACGCACCTTTAATAAAAATAATCCAGCTAGTGTGGGGCCAGTCACAATCCCTGGTCTTGGAATTCGTTTACAAAGGCAGTAAGCAACAGAGCTTGAATCTGGTTTTTGTTGCTGCTTGCTCTGCTCTCTCTTCAGGGCTGTTGACCAAGGTGTGAAGCTGACACATTATTTGGCGTGGAGCTTCACGGATAACTTTGAATGGCGGGAGGGCTACAGCACAAAGTATGGCATTGTGCACGTGGATTTCAAGAGCAAGGACCTGAAGAGGACAGTGAAGGACAGCGGCAGATGGTTCAGCCAGAACGTATTCAGCAAGTCAAGCAAACAGTGAAGGAGCTCTGCTCTTGGCTCCAGTAGGATGATCTCTAGCCAGTGCATTCTAGCTTGCAAGCAAGTGAAGCCTGCAGTAGCCTGAGGAGCAGCTTTGTTTTCCAAAGCCAAGCAGTAGCAGCAACAGCGGCAGCTTGTCCTCTCATTGGTGCTGCTAGCCCAGGAGCTGCAGCACTATGACTGAATGGTCGAAGGCATTGTGCACGTCCGTGCCAAAGGCATCCTGTGATTTGTTTTATTCATTGGTAGCTACCAGGAGTTTGATTGGCACTCATCCTGACTGTACTGCTGGAATTGAGCTTGGCTCAGCCAGAATAGGGTTTCTTTGACTTGAATACAAAGAAGAAGGGGATATGAGCGATACAGGGAGTGCTTCCATTGAGAATGTGAAAGGCTTGGTTATGGAATGTGGGAGCTGCATCTTCAGCTTCCAATGGAGTGGGTGGCAAGGGGCCCCTGTAGTGAGCCTATGACCTCAGTAAGTCTTGCATTGTGCTAAACAGCGGCGGCCCTATACTGTGTGGGTCCCACGTGGTCTTAGAGATTTGTTGGTTGTCTATTGATGTGCATTAGTACTGGAAGTTACCACCAGCACCGTCTCAAGTTTGGAGTGGTTGCATTCTTTTCGGGCCAGCCTGAGGTTTGTATGCTGCCCCAGCTTCTTTTTCTTGGGAACCAGTGCATATTGCATTGCAGCGGCTTTGCATGTGTGTCTCGCTTCCCCACCACTGGCTCTGCCAGATTGAAACTGTTGGTTTGAGCTTTGGGCCCTGCAACATAGTGCTAGGTCCTCTGCACACCAGCATGAACATACCTGCAGTGTAGCTGTCCTATGGTGCAGCACATGTTGCAGATGCCTCTCTTGTTTGAAGGTTGCTTTACATGGGTGCTCCTGCCACTGGCCCTGCCAGTTTGTTGCATCAAGCTTAGCAGCGTGTTCAGTTGTGCACAGTCCACATGTTTGTTATCTGGGAACATTACGCCTTCGCATAGCATTAGCTCTGCATGTGTGCATGTCTCCCAGCCCACTGGCCTTGCCAGATTGTTGTTGCTGGGTTGCTTCATTGACTCTTTGCATCTGCTAGAGACACTGGACCCCAGCGGCCTCACCTGCATCTATGGTGGTACCTTGTGCACCACCTGGTGTAGACGTATCTGTTCCTGAGTTCTATAGCCGTATGTGCAAAGAGCTTTCAGGTGCATAGCACACGCCTTGCGATGGTGTGCACGCCTGCTCAGCTCCTTGATAGCATGTATAATGATCCTGCCTGGCTTTATTGAAGGCCATGTGTGCCTCTTGAGCAGATGTTGGCTGTGCTCGTGCCACAGCGTTGGCACCCACACCCACTTCTGGCTATGCTTATGTCTGGGTCAGCTTCTGCTTGGCATTCAGCAAGTGTGTCTGAGGTGTCTTTGCATGATGTTTGCCCCCTGACACTAGAGACATATATGTGTGCCTCACAGCTGGAATGTCATCATGGACCCTTGCATGTGGTACCTGTGTAGTGCATCCTCAGCATGTGTTTTCACACAACCCCGTTATGTTGATTGCATAGACAATGGTACATTATTGCATTGCAGTCTACCTTGCTATGCACATGATTTGGTTTATGCCTGCATACATTTTTTTGCCTTTAGGGTTTTTTGGTGTGTTGGGCAGTCCAGTACCCATCCTATCTGTAGTCTTGTACATTGCATCTGTACCAGCTTGCATGGCAGACTCCTGTATGTGGTAGTGATGTGGTGCTGATAACAGTAGCATGCTGTGTTTGCAGTTTTGTCTGCTGTTACTCTTTAGCATAAGGGTTTTGTCGTACTCCATGCTCTTTCCCTTTTGCTATGCTCAATGGAGTTGCGTCCACTGCTGATGCTCTGTTGCTTCTGAGTCATGGTGTTTGTGGATGGACAGTTGGAAGAGGTCATGGGACTGACGAACCGTGGTAGGTTCCCGCTCTTTCCTGTTCTTGCTTATGATGAGTGTTGTGTGTGCACTTTTGGCAGACCTCTGTCTCTTTTGGAGGGGGGAGAGCCTAGTGCCACAGTGACCAATGCGTGGAAGCCAGTGGTCTGCCCTGGCGTGCCCACCCAAGTGTCGTGAACGCTCACTCAATGTAACTTCTAGGCTTGCTACACCCCTGTGTGTGCCTCGGATCGCATGTTAAGGGGGTTCATCACATGCTATTTCTATCTGCTATGCCGCGCGGGGTTGTGCATGCATACTGCTATTTCAGAGTACAGCAGTTGGCATTGGCGCTGCAAAGCGCCACTTGTAGACAAGTGCATGCAGAGAGGAGGTCAGAGGGACATCCTGTGGGTTTCCGATCCGATGGTGCGTTTGGTCGTTTCGACTTAGCAGCCCTTTGCGGTTGCCGCACCTTAAATTTTTGTTTGTTTGTTTCCGCCCATTTCTACATGGCAATGCGAGGTGAGGGATTGTTAATTGATTGGGACATTTGTGTTCTTTCCAGACCACCTATGCCTGCCTGCCCTTCAGGGAGGGAAAGAGGTCTGATGTCTTCTGTTTAATGTCCAGGTGCACCAGTGAGTTGTGGAATGTCATATGGAATGTCATATGTCATATGTTCCTAGTGATTCGTCTGATTCGCCTTAAATTTTTTTGTTTGAGGAACTGGTTTGCGGTTGCCGCACCTTAAATTTTTGTTTGTTTTGTTTTGAAGTCTAGATAGCTACATGCTTGGGTATTAGCCTTGGTTGGTGTGCTGGACGTCTTGGGTGGTACATATGCGGTGGACTTACTGGACCTCCTGCTTGGTTGGTGCTCTGGATTGTGTTTGATTTGGACACACCAATCAGTCTCCTGCTGGTGATTTGTTTGCTGGTGCTACTATTTGCCGTGTCCGTAGTTGGATGTCTGCTTGGGTATTCCTCTTGCTTGGTGGTATGGATTCCATTGTTTTTGGACCCATCCGATGGTGCGTTTGGTCGTTTCGACTTAGCAGCCCTTTGCGGTTGCCGCACCTTAAATTTTTGTTTGTTTGTTTATGGATGATGGGTTGATTTTATTCCCTTTGTGGCAGGTCTACTATCTGAAAAGGCCATTGTTGATGTGGTTGCTGGCAGTATGTTCGTGCAATGCCTAGGCACAATGTGTATCTTAGGCGAGAACCAATTACTTGCTTGCAGTCAGAAATCCATACCGAGTGTGTCAGACCCGCATTGGGGATGGTTCGGATCATACCATTCAAAGAGGGTTCTGCTGCAGCAGGTATGTCAGGTATGCCACTAATTCAGGACCCTCTGCTCGGCCAGTGATACAACCGGCGTCAACGCCCGTCTGCGTTTACTTGACCATCTGTTGTGAAGATGGTGACGTATGCCTCGTGAGCACCGTATCTCGCCACCAGATTAGTCAATCACTACTGAGATGGATTGGACGCCAACATGTGGTGTCGACGCTGAGAGCTTCCTATACCAACAGCGCACTCTTTTGGCGATTTGTAAGGGGTCTAAGGAATGTGATAAGGGCTTATGAACATGACGATGGGCTTTTGAACGCTCAACCACCTCAGTGAAGTGCCTCACGACCAAGAGCCACATGCGCAGAAGCCCACATCTTCCGGGTACTTTGGATCCAGAAGGGGCTTTGCTTCCAGGAGACCAATCCAAGGTGTTATTTTAAGTGGTGGGGTTCTTCAGCCTGCTCATTACCGGCTGAAGCGTTGCATCCTACATGCTTGCGGGCTGGAAAGCAGCACGGCCACTGCGATTTTGCCGTGAACTCCGGCGGGCACTCCGGGCATACTCGGTCAGAACTGCGTGATGGACAGTTTTTTGCACGCCAGAGCGCTTGGGTTGCATCTACGGAGTATCGTTGAGACCTCAATAAGCGTGGCGCAGCCCTGCGGATGCTGCTTCGAGCTGTGACCCTCTCGCCCTGCTCATCGAGCGGGTAGCCATCTACCAAAGTATTCCCGGGCCGAAAAAGGTTCCTCCACGACAACACCACGACCTGAGTCCCAGTTTCAAACTAAAGATCAATTTGCGCTGATAGAAAGTAACATTTGTAGTATGTAGCAGATACCAGCCCCCGAGCCAGGTGGATGAGATTTGGACGAGCATTAAACGAGCATGTGACATTTAGTTACTTTAAATTACAGTGTAACTGCTGCACAGTGTTGGACACTTCCTTGCCAGCGGACATTGCTCTTCCCTCTTTCCCTAACACATCGACACGTGTCAGATCTGTATCTGGCTGGAAACCATGCGGATTGCATCACTATGGTATCGCCGGCCACCTGCCCCTCTTGCATAGCTTGTCAGAGGTAGCACCCTGAAAAATGCGCCTCTGCCCTGGTGTCTCAGCCTGCCCTCCCATTTATTCGAGACCACCTCTGGATGTTATTCACATACGGTCTTTACTTAATTGCCCTCACATTCAAACCGTGCCCTCACTTTAGTACAAAACGCTCCCCTGTGCCTGCTGCCAGTTTTCTGCATGGCACCTGGCCCGCCTGTATTTATGTGCACCAAATGATTCCCTGCAAATCCTTACAGTGCCCTCAAGCCATCAGGCATTCCTTGGCAGATGTCACTTGACCTGCAACTCACACTGATATGGCCCCATAATCACCACAAGCCGATCAAATCATACATCACAATCATTGCGCTACCTTCTTTCCTCCAGCGAACATCACAGTATCACATCCGGGGCCGCAAATGTGAACCCAAGCACATTTGAATAGCTGCATGCAATGCATAACCCCTTGACAAGCCCTTACAGAGCCCCATTATTTAAGCTTGTTCAACCCCAATTCCGCAGATTCAATCCCCAGTCACTTATGCCCTTGAACAATTTTGCAACTGGACTACATACCCGACTCCTCATGAGCCCAATCTCTATCTGCTAGCTCCCCATACACAGCACTAGAACCCTAAACCCATACACAGCACTAGAACCCTTGACAAGACTCACAACAACTTCAGACACCTACACATCTTGGTAGCTGCTTGTTTAGGCCCCGTATACAATCTGTCTGTACACAGCATATCCTTCCAGCGCCTTAGGGTTGTCCTCGAAGGGGTAGTCACACCCGAGTGCCTCAGCAGCAGCTAAACCACTGATGATGCCATACTCATGAGTGTCCACAAATGTCCAGCCCCCAGCAAAATACATGCCTCCCTTGCCTTGTACCATGCGGGTGAGGGAGATGGCACGCAAGAAGTGACCCACTGCAGCAGCAAGGGGCAAAGCAGGTGAGTGGTGAAAAAAGCAGAGTAGTACTAAGGGCCATGCCTTGTCCGTCCTGGACAGTCGGCAGCCTTGTTTCTGTCGTAGCCGTCCCACCTATATGGAGATATGTCGAACGTGTAGTTAGCGCGTCTGGAGGAATCAAGGGACGTTGCTTATATGATGTAAGAATACTCATGAAGATGCATAGAAGAGGGACCCTCCACTGAGAAACACAAATAACAAACTGGTTGCAGTCATGCCTGGGGCACTGCACGGCCCCAAAGCTGTGCAATGATCTATCTTGTAGCATAATTGTAGCAGTGATGTCACGTGGCAAGGAGCATTAGCAACAGCTATCACAGCAGCAGCAGCAACGAAACCCTGACCCACTGCAGCGCTAACCCTATATCCTATAAAAAAAGCCCTATACCCTAACCATAGTGTGATGATGTGACACACTGCAGCAGCAAGAGGCCAAAGCATAGTATGAGAAGGATCAGAGTGATAAGGCTGTGCTGGATACCAAAGATGCTACTGGTTGACACAAGGATTAGGAGCAGCTGGCTGCTGTCTGCAATGATGAGGTTTGGCAGCCTATTACCTTGAGGGTTACCCCAGCTGCCCTCAGTGGCTTTTTTGTGATTAACAAAGAACAAAGACATCCAGCCCACATTTTAAAGAAAATGGAGGTAAGGCAGAGTGGATGTGGGGCTGGTGTGTTGGCACAAAGGCTCTAAAGTGTTTCTTCTCCCGATGTAACATTGGAACCGCGCGCCCACCCACCCACCTGTATGTGCCGGGCACTCCCAATCCCGGACTGATATCACCTTATCAAGCTTGTCCAGGGAGCCCATGGGGAGCGCAACCTGCCAGATACGGTCGCCAGTTCTGCAACTGTCACTACAAGAATCACCAGAAGGCGCAGCAGCAGGGGTTTGACTTGTTTGACCGTTGCTTTGACTGGAGCTTGCTGCGCTACCCATGCTGCTGCTCCTGCCACGGTTGTTATATGCTTGCTCTGGACTGCTGCTGCTGCTGCTGCTGCTTTGGAAGGCCTTGTCCCCTCTGCTGCTGCTGGTAGTGCTGCTTGTACTGCTGGTAGTGGTGGCGGTACCGCCCCCGTCTCCCCTAGCACCAGCACCTCGTCTCCCTTCTGTTGTCTCCATTGATGCTGCTGCTGTCCCTCCTGCCGCCGCTGCTGCCGTCGCTACGACAGCAGCAGCAGGAGATGGCCTAGCATACTCCTCCCCCCCCACTGCCCCTCTCTCCACTTCTGCTGCTGCTGCTGCTGTTGCGGGCTTGGTATTCTTGGCTTGCAACTGTGCTGCTGCCTTTGCATCTTTATCTGAGAGGTCCTTCAATACGGTGGTGTTGAATTGGTAAGCCAACTCGTAGTGTTTGTCCCCTGCTTGCATTTGTTGTACACTCCAGGCCACCCCGGGGAACTGTAACAGCTCTGGATGATACCTAGGAGGAGGGGGTACATAGTGGACGAGCGACAAGGGGAGAGGGGGAGGGGGTGGCTTCAGGGGATGAGCCGGAGGGTGGGGGAAAAGGGAGCAGGGAATCTATGGGACGAGCAGAAAGGGGGGGGGGTCAGGGAGATCAGCAGAAGAAAAGGGGGGGGGGGGGGGTGTTTACAGAGACAAACATAAGGTGAGAAAGTACAAGATGAGACAAGCATAAGATGAAGGGGCAATGTAAGAGATGAACAGAGGAGGGGAGCATTGCTGAGGGCGGGTGGAAGGAGGGTGGGCCCAACCTCACTGATGTCAAGACCAGAGGTTTATGATGTATGGCAGGCGGTGCAACAATGGAGACAGACAAAGACTAACAGGGCTGCTTTTCAAAACATGAACAAAGCGTGATAACTCGGTGCAAACTGGTCTGGGAATTGGACCATCGTTGTAAACTTCCGTTTCTGACAGGCTGTTAATAGTCGTGTCACACAGCTACCGCCCCTCACTACTGCACCACCCTGCAGCCAGGCAGCACCCCTCCCCAATCATCCCATGTATGACACTCCTCACTCCCCTTTGTCGTCCGCAAGACCAATCTCCCTCCTGCCCACCCACCCACCCCCCAAGCCATCCCCGTTGAGGGGGCCCTTCCCCCTTCCAGGTGCTCCCAAACCCCCCCAATCCTGTTCCAGATGCTCCAAAGGCTCGGCGTCCTTCCCCTTACAAAAGTCTTGTTTCCTCCAGTCCCCAAGGGCCACCCAGATGCCCCTCCCACTTTGCCCCCCTCCTCCCACCCAAATGCTCCCAATGCCTCCATTTCCAGATACCCCCCCCCCAACCGGGCAGCCCTCCAAGGTGATTCCCCCCACCTTGCTCACACCCAACCCTCTTCCCTCACCTTTTCATATAAGCCATATTTGGATGCACGATGCTCTGTATTGGATATAACTCTATTTTTTTTGAAGTGCTGCCAATCCCCCCCCCCCAAACCCCTCGCTCACACCCAACCCCCCTCCCTCACCTCTCGTAAAATCCATAACCGATATGCCTGATAGCCTGTGTCGAATAATACTCCACTTTCCGCAGGTACTCCCAATATCTCTCTCCCCTGCCTCTCCCAAACCCATTGCTCCCACCACCCCCCTCCTTCCCTCACCTTTTCATGTAATCTACATCCGAATGCATGATAGTCTGTACGGGGTGATACTCCACCCCTCCCAGTAACATCTTCTCCACCCATGACGGCTCCTGTATCAGCTTCAAAGCAGTAGATGCATGACACGCCATGATCACTGCATCAAAGCACTTCTCCTCCCCATCTGCCCCCACCACTACCACCCCTTTTTCCCCTCCCCCTCCCCCTGCTGCTGCTGCTGTTGCTGCTGTTGTTCCCTCATTTCTGCTACTGCTGCTGCTATTGCTACGGCTAGTACTTGCTGGGTATACAGCAGTAGCAGGGCTATTGACCAGGACCCTTACACTTCCGCTGGCTTCCAGGATGTTTAGGAGGGATTTGTAAAGGCAATCCATGCGTGGGAACTTGAAGAAGGGGAGGGGTTTAGGTGAGATGAGGCGCTGAGGGTTTAGCTCCATCACTGTTCTGCCGGTGTCTTCTGAGGGCTGGAAGAGGGAGCCTGGGTGATAACAGGGGGACAAAGGATCTGTGGTTCAGCTGCGATGAGTGTTGTGGAATTAGATAAGAAAGGCTGAAGGAAAGTACTGGGACCCGCAAGTATAGCAGCACAGATGAAAACATAATGCCTGTTGCCACTTCCCCTGCCTCCCCTCCTCCTCACCACCACGGAGTAACTGGGCACCAGGGGTAAAGTGATGACCCTGATTGGCACTTGCAGGGGGCGGTTGGGGGGGGGGGGGGGCTGGGGGGCCCCGCGGGCGGGGGTGAAGCAGAAGTGTAGCGCATGTAGGGGAAAGGGGGGGGGGTGAGGGCGGGGGGGGGGGGGGGGTGAAACTTGGTGACCCACATCACAAGCTCCCATATACCCCCCCCCCCCCTCATTCCACCCAGGCCCTCTCTCAACCACATCTCCTATTGCCGTTTATCGCTCCTCCTGCCACCCTCCTCAAGAACCCCTTGCCTATAACCTCCTCCCCCTTTAACTGTTAGATCAAAGGCTGGGGCTGACATCATCAACTCCCTCATCCTTACATCATGCCTTTGCAGCACCCTCCTCCCCTCCCCTCCAAACTCATTCCTCCGCGCCTCCCCTTCCCACTATTTCACCCCCCCAACCACCCCCCCGCATGTCTCTCGTCCTTCAGCAGCCCCCCCTCCCTTTCTTCCACCCCCGCCCCCTCCATCCCCACTTTTGCCCCTATCGTGGCCACATCACCCTCTTCTCCCCCCACACTCTCCCTCTACTTCCACATCTTCCGCCCCTACCCTCCCCTTCCTCCTTCCTGCCCCCCCCCACCGCTACCCCACCTTTGGTCTCCCTTTCCCCACCTCTGCCCATGAGCTCCTCTGCCCCACACCCTCCCTCCTCCGCTTCAATGCCATCCCCTCTCCCCTCTCCTTTCATCGTCACTCTGGTCCTTTTGGTGTTATCTCTGCCCTCTACATCCCCCCTTCCCTGGACCCCCTCCCTCCCTCCCCCTCCCCTGGCCCCCCCATGATGTCTCATGCTCTGCATTCCCTCCCCCTCCCCACTTCCCCCCCTTTCTGTCCCAGAACGCCCCCCTTCCCCCCTTCCTCCATAATTCTGTCCCATACCCCCTTCTCCCCCGTTCTGTCCCATATGAAACCCTCCCTCATCCCCATTTCTAACGCATACCACCATCCCCCCTCCATTGTTCACCTGCTAGTATAATAGCGGGACATGCTGCCATCCTCTGCCCCGTCCCAAAAAACACCACACCCAGAGGCGCCACCATCTCCTCCCAGAAAGCATCACTACACCCACACACCCGCACCAACAGGCGCAGAGGCGTCAGCAGCAGCAGGGTGGTGGCCTGAGACTGCCACAACCATTTCAGGGCGGCCGTGAAACGTGAGATATCCCGGGCGTGCTTTTTAAACAAGGGGCTGGGGTTGTCTATGCTGCCCCAAGTCAAAGGAGAGTCACCTGCGTGGAAAGCAATGATGGTGTAACATAACAAGTATGATTACATGATAAGAAACACAAGATTAGCTATGCCCATAGCCAAACGACCCCAGGCTATAATGATCATAGGGTTGCTGATCACAATCACTAAGACGCACAATTGGCGGTGCATTGGCCAGCACACAAGCTGAGGGTATATATATACACATCTGTAGCAGTTCAACATATTTCTACCAATGAGTCTCCATGTAATGATTTGTGGCAGAGGGGGTTCATATTGCACGGCATCGCTTGTAGCAACCTCCATACAACATCCTCTCTCACTCCAAGGTGGTTCCTAGTCCCTGCTCAGAAGCACTATAGCCAATGTGGGACCCGAGTTCATTCTGAGGTGGAAGAAGAAGGAGCACAGCAACGAGCAGAAGTGCTGCACATGGGGCACATAAACCCAACCGCTAAACCATACACATGGAAAATACATCCTAGGTTCACATCAGGTAGTGAGTGCACTGACAGCCCTTGGGTTACTACTTGCTTTGACACTACTTAAACCCTAAACCCTGAACCCTAAGCTGCTGCTTTGCTTTGACACTACTGCCCAATCTATTAGCATGTACCTGTGACCTCTCCGCCAATCCTCTGCTGAGCTGCTGCGGCCACATGCTATCGAGCTGTACATCTGAGCACTCGGTTGAGAACACTTGCAACTCTAAAACTACCTCCATGTCTTGCTGCAGCCGCTGCCGCTACATAAAAGCCGCTGCCGCTACAGCTGCCGGTACAGAAAAGCGGCTGCCACTACAGCTGCCGGTACAGAAAAGCCGCTGCCGGTACGAAAAAGTCCTGCCAGTCCCACCCCAAGGCGGCCTGAAGGCGCACCAGGCTGTCATGCAAAAACTCTCATTGCCACTCCAACTAAGTATGGAGCCTACTGCTGAATGCAGCGGGTGAAGGTTGGCTTTCACCCTTCCCTTCCTCTTTGGATGCTGGAGGGGCCACTGCACTGTCCTGCGCAATTTTCGGCCCCTTAGCTGGTCTCAGTGCCTGCGCTACCAACTAGTACCCACCTTCACTACTACCACCACCACCTGCTGCTGCTGCTGATGGAAGGACAATAGCTGGCTGCAGTACATGCGGTATAATCCACCCTACTACCCACCTTGACCACCACCACTGCCTGCTCCTCCTGTTGATGTTGGCAGGGCAGAGAAGACCACTGGGATCTCAATATCATGTGGCTTCCACCCCAGGACCTTCAACCACGCCAGGCTATTATGAAAGGAGGAGTAGGTGCCACCATATGCAGCATCATTCATTACAGTGCCATCATCTAATTGGAGGGTGCTGGCGTTGCCTCCGATGCGGCTCCCTGCCTCCCACACTTCAACCTGACAGGTCACAGACAGCAGCAGCAGTACCAGCAGCAGAGCAGCTAAGTATTATCAAAACATTTCGTGATGTGATGAGTAATGCACAATTTTGTGATGTATCCCATAGCAAAAGTGCCCGAGGGCCCGTACATCAAGCTGTGAGAAAAACAGAGAGGTGGAAGGAACACGGCAGAAAAAAGGTCACATGGGTAGGATGAGTAGGCTTGGCCATAGTCAAAGGGCCATAGGTCCCGCACATCAAGCTGTTACAAAAACAGCGAGGCAGAAGGAACACAGGAATGGAAGGGCCCATGGGTAGCAAGGCTACATCATATTTTGCAAAAAAATGTTCAGGCGGGCCAGATCAGGGGCACAAAGTGTATTGACCCCAACCTGAAATGGACAAGGCGGGTGGTGCATTTGACAATGTCCATGGTTAGTGAAACCTCGGGCGTGTGATGTATCATTCCATGAGTGTAGTACTTTAGTGCAGGCAGAAGTAGTGTACAAAATACGGGAGGAGTGAAGGAGGTAGGTGATAAACAGGCCTCTGTTTCAAGCCCAGAGATGTCGAGCCAATGGTTTCATAGTTATGAACACTGTTAATGGTGAAGCTAAAATGGCAGCGAGGTTTACTTCTCGTCCTGAAATACAGTACATGGGGAAATCCAGAGAGAAATATGCAGGGATGTTTGCCGAGAAGAACACATTGCCTTACGAGTGCAACCTGCAGCTTCACTCAGCAGCCTAAACAAACAAGCAACTATGTCTAACATCAGGGTCCAATTGAACAGCCTGGATACGTATGGCTACCGACTAATTGAGAAAGCCACAACCATGGACCGGATCTGCTAGGGCTTGATATTGCGCAATGAGTTCGATAAAGTACGGAATCCAGAGGGCGATTCATCTTGGTACTACAGGGGCTGCTTTGGCAGGTTCTTTGGTTGCTCGGCTAGTAGGTAGCGTGGGGAGGGTCCGAGGGCGAGACCTGCTGAGTCAACATTCTCTGCTGCTGTTCTCATAGCTATGTCGCATAGTATCTGACCAGCTGGCAGAGAAAGTGTCAAGGTTATAGGAGCATTCTACTTCAAGGCCGAATGGCCAGAGTGCAAATTGTTGCGTCCGAGACCAGGATGGCCTACCTCATACTTGTCAGGGTAGCGAGATAAGCTCCATGCCGCGGTCATACCGGCACAACCTGCCCCTATGATGCAAATGCGCTGCTTCTCCGTGGAATCTATACCAGATGCAGCGCAAGCGGTAGTGCGTCGGACAGACCGTTTCGGGGCTCCATCCAGCCTGAATGGCTTTTGGAGACCGAGACTGCTGGCGCAGGCGTTCAGGGATCTTTGCGTATAGTCGGTCATATGCATGATGATAACCTTTGCGATTGACCACATACAAGAGAATCGCTCACTTCTATCTGAGTAAGACGATGCTCCTGAACGCACTTGAGGCAGCTGTAAGAAAGAGGGCGCTCGCCAGGAGGTGGTGCTACTCAACAACGTGCGAGAAGGATGCTAGCAGGGATTAATCCTGGCCGCTGGCAGGGGCCGCATGCCTCTGCACCATTCTTCGTCACTTCGATGTACTGCTTGTATTGCTCCGAACACTCTTGCATTTATCGCGAGCTAGTCCAGCTTATAGAGAGCCCTGTTCAGCATGGAGCATGCAGCGCCTAATAATGGATGTGCGAACGTGAATGCTGCAGCGTACGCGTGTCTTGTGGAGCCTGTGGTGGGCAGGCCATAAGAGACCTGGATCCCCGGCACCTCTCCGTATCTCCAACTTGTAGCTCTGATCGGGTACCACCTGCCAATGCACCTTGCTGATACCTCTCGTGTGCCTTCAAAACCTGGGCAGACCTTCTGGCCCCAAAAGATCGGGTGTGGATAGAAAGCGCAAACTGCATGTGGTGGTCTGTGATAGGACGTAAAAAGACACGGTTCGGCTAAGGCAGCTATGAAGAAGGAGGCTGAGAATGGGGAGAAGGGAGCGCCTGCCAATGGCCAACGCAGCAAAAGCGGTGCCGGCGAAGAAGAGGCGAATCCCGGCAGCTCGTCTAAAGTACAGCAGCTCGAACCGAACGCTAGACCCAGGCGCCGCCGGACGCCGATGCCGGTGCACGATGACGGCGGAGGGTCAGACGAAGATGAGGATGAGGAGCCGGAGACCTCTGATTCAGGCTCGGAGGACACACCACCAGCAGCAGCAACAGCAGGAGAAAGGGCAGCAGCAGCAGGAGAAGGAGCTTCAGATGCAGCCAAAGCAGCAGCACCTACCCCCAAACCACTTACAGCTGATGCCACTGGCTTCACCAAGCTCCACTATGCCGCCAGCAACAAAGACCTCAACGCCCTCAAAACCCTCCTGTCTCAGGGCCACCACCCAGACCAAGACAGCATCACCAAAACCACCTCAAAACTCACCCCCCTCATGCTCGCATGCCTACCAGCAACTGCCCGCGAGGCCCTCAGAAAAAACAACTTCTACAACGTCCTGACCAAAACCCTGGCTGGCGAGAGCACCGCATGCGCAGATGACGTGGCGCTCCTCCTCCTCAAACACGGCGCAGACCCCAATGCCAAGCATAAAGGCTTAACCCCTCTCCACGTGGCAGCAGCAAGCGGCAGTGTGGACATCATACACACGCTGCTCAAGAACGGGGCAAGCTTGAAGAAGGCGGATGAGGTTGCCGGGTATACCCCTCTCATGGTAGCCTCAATGCTTGGTCATGCGGAAGTGGTAAAGGTGTTAATAGCAGAAGGGACGGACGTAAAAGCGAAGCGCGAGGACACTCAGGATGCGCCATTGCATTATGCAGCGCAGGGGAAGCATGTGGAGTGTGTGAAGCTGCTGCTGGAGGCGGGGGCGGATGTGGCGGCACGTACTGCTGGTCAGACCAGTGCACTGCATGAGGGCGCTGCACTGTATAAGTCATTGAAGAATCAAGACCAGGTGATGAGGATTATCAAGAGAGCAAGGGGGGCATAAGGATGGGGATGGCCCTCACAGGTAGCCACACATTTTAGAGTAATGTGTGTACGTATTGCAGCTGTTTGTACAAGGGCCACGTAGGTCACCTTTGGCGCCTGACGCCATTAATTGCTACACGCCAGCCTCACGTTCTCTCCACCACCTTACCTTCCAGCTAGCAGCCAGGTCTTACAAGGTAAATGCATGCAGTTCAAGTATGTATCTACCATGGTTGCAGCTGGGTGCAATCCAAAAGAAGTGGCATTGACCAAGCTGATGGTGTTTGACCACATCTTGGGATTTGCTGCAAGCCATAACAAGTATTGCTGAGCAGACAATCACTAATGGGACCTGCATGAGGCATAAATGGTGAGGAAACGTTGAAGACCATTTCTAAATATATCTAATCTATCTAATCTATTGATTTTAGATTTTAGACCTGTAACTGTGGAAATCAGGGAGCGGGTGCAGAGTACTACAAACAGGAGCTAGGGTGCCAAATTGCAAGGGGATTAATTGACAGGGGCTGAGAGGAAGGGCTGCTAAACCATCCCCTAGCTAGCCCTAGGTCAAACTTCCCTGTGACTTGGCGTTGACTGGTGGTTGACTGATGGTTGACTGCTGTGTCTGCAGGACAAGTCTGAAGCAGTGGTTGATCTTCTGATCGAGGCGGGTGCTAATGTGGATGCCCTGGAATCTACTGCTGGCAACCCACCATTGTTCACTGCCATCAACAGCACAAACATCAAGGCAGCAAAGCTCATACTAGGTGAGTGAGGGTGGTGAGGGAGGGAGGGGCAGGGCTGGTAGCCACTAGCAGTCTGTCCTTATGCTTGTGCTGTAATGTGGTTTGGCCACAGTCGTTTGCAAGCATCAACATGGCTTGTTTGCTGCATCAATTGCAGTGGGGCTTGCAGAGTGGGAGGACATGGGCAAAGGAGCCGTGGGGGTGGTCTCACGTGAGTTATGTCTGGTAAGGGTTGAGCCCGTTGGCCCGTTGTTTTGGCTTCATTCCTTGGTTTCATGCAATGGGTGCAATTGGTGTTTCTTCGGACTCTGCTGGATATTCTCTCCTCTTCTGTTGTGCCCATCACATGCCACATGATGTTTACTGTTCCACTTTGCTGTTCCCAAACAGCCTGAGGTGCGGGGCCTATGGCGCTTTTGCTATGTTCTACCACATGCTGTGTAGGACTGCATTATGTGTGTCTATCGCCAAGCCAAGCAACTTTCTTGCGCTTGCATACCTTCAATGTTTGTTTGTTACCGGGGCGTGGTCTGGCAGCTGGGTCTAGGGGTAGGTGTAAATGAGTCAGGGAGGGCTTGAGATGCTTGTGTGGCTGTTCAAAGGGTGTCTCGAACTGTTACAGGTCCTTTAGTTCTCTCAGCGCTGTGCTGCATCCCTGATACTCCAGCTTGCTTGGCAATGTTGCTACCCGGTTTCCTTGCTAACGTAGATGTGCGCTGTTTGTCCTGGCTCGCCGTGTATGTCTTGTCCCTCTTTCACAAAAGATCTTGCTGTCGTTCTAGAAGGATCTCATTCCTTGACACGTGTCTTGCTGCTGTTGCCCTTTCCCCTTACTACATCGCTGGTGTTGATCTGTCGTTGGTGGACAAGGTTGTTTGAAAAAACCCTTGCAGACGGCTGGTTTTCCTGTCCTTCCAGGAGACTATATGATTGCTGCTGTTGCTTTTCTCCCTTACTGCAGGTGCTGGTGCTGGTGCTGGTGCTGGTGTTGATCTGTCGTTGGTGGACAAGGTTGTTTGAAGTACGGTTGCAGAGGGCTGGTCTGGCTGTCCTTCCAGGAGACTATATAAATGAAAATCATTGCTGCTGTTGCCTTTTCCCTTCACTGCAGATGCTGGTGCTGATGTGTCGTTGGTGGACAAGGCCGGCCGCAATGCAGTGGAGCTCGCCAGCATCTACGGCAACATGGACATGGTGATCATGTTGCTACAAGCAGGTTGTGACCTACCCAGCAAAGGAATGCGCACCCTGATCAGCAACATGACACATGCCGTGGCGTACACTCATAAACCAGCTACGGTTGAGGGACGCATTAAGCTTGCACTCAAGCAACGGAGCAAGAAGCTGCAGCAGCTGAAGCAGGGAGGGGAGGGGGGGAGGGGGGAGGATGGCGGGGCAGGGGAGGTGGGGGCGGAAGCGGCAGCAGCAGCGGCAACAGCGGCGGCGGAGTTGCTGTTGGAAGAGGAGGCGGCGGCAGCAGCAGCGGTGGTGGCGAAAGCTGCGAAGAAGAAGGCGAAGAGGCAGGCGCAGGCGGAGCAGAAACAAGCGGCAGCAGCGGTTGAGGCAGAAGCGGAGGCTGTAGCAGAGGCTGAGCAGCAGCAGCAGCAGCAGGAAAGCTCAGGCATAGCAAGCGAGGGTGGAAGAGAAGAAGTTGGGGGAGGGTCAGGGGAAGCAGCAGCAGCAGCAGCAGCAGCATTGGGAGGAGGGGCAGGGGGTAATGGACGTCAAGTGGAGGGGGAGGGCGAGGGGGTAGCAGCGGGTAGTCAATTAGACAAGAAGAAGGGCAAGGCAGCTAAGAAGCAGGCAGCAGCAGCAGCAGCAGGTCCCTCAAGGGCTGGAAGCTCCTCTTTACCAGAGGTGGCTGCAAGAGAAAGCAGCACATTGGGACCGCAGAACAAGCAGCAGCAGGTGGAGGGGATGGAGGGGGAAGCGCAGGCACAGCAGCATGGGGATGGTGGGGCGACGAGGGGGGGAATGGGAAGTCATGTCAACCAACACCAGCAGCAGCTGGAGCAGCAGCAGCTAGAGCAGCAGTGGCAGGAGGAGGAGAGGGATGGAGATGGAATAGATGATGCTGATGCTGATGGTTGGGAGGTGGTTCATTTTAAGAAACACTCTGATCCGCATCATGGCCACCAGGCAGCACCAGGAGCAGGCAAGGCTGTCAGCAGCAAGAAGAGCAGTAAGGCAGAAAAGAAAGCTAAGCAGAGGCAGGAGAAGATGCAACGGGAGCAACAGCAGCAACGCCAGAAGCAACAGCAACAACAACAGCAGCAACAGCGGCAGCAGCAGCAGGGGGCTTTGCAGCCAGGGCTCCACCAAGCTGAGAAGGGCAGCAAGTCAGTGCAGCACCATCCAGCACCAGCAGTAGCAGTAGCAGCATCAGCAGGAGTGCCTTCGCCTTCATCATCAGCTGCAGGCCAATCAGCAGCAGCAGCAGCGCGAGCAGCAGGAGCAGCACTTACCAAAGGAGGCAGCAGCAGCAGTAGTAGCAGAGGTTCTGAAACTCACTCAGCAGCTATGAGGAAGTCAACAGCTGGCAAAGGTCCCGGTCATACCCAGGGAACTCAGCAAGGGGCAACAGCATCAGCACCGGTAGCAGGAGCAGAACAGCTAGCAGCAGCAAGAGATGCATCAGCAGCTGGTCTTGCATCTAGCAATCCTTTTATTAGGAGAGCAGCAGCAAGAGGTCCTTTGTTTGCTCCCTTTCGGCTTCCCGACAGCAGCACCAACAGCAGCCGCAGCAGTACCCCTAGGGGTGACACCTCCTCCCCTGTCAGTTACACTGCACCTACTGCCCTCTCCCCTGCTGCTGCTACTGCTACTGCTCCTTCCCCCGCAGCCTCTAGCCCCGTCCCAGCAGCAGCAGCAGGTGGAGGTTTCGCAGGTGGTGGTAGTGTTGCTGGTCCTCCTTCTCTGCCTCTACCCGGGCTAGCTGCTCTCTTCCTCAGCCGACCCAGCAGCAGCGCCAGTCCTTTGGATGCTGGTGTCACAGTGTCTTCAGCTTTGGATGCTGGTGTCACAGTGTCTTCAGCTTTGGATGCTGGTGTCACAGTGTCTTCAGCTTTGGATGCTGGTGTCACAGTGTCTTCAGCTTTGGATGCTGGTGTCACAGTGTCTTCAGCTTTGGATGCTGGTGTCACAGTGTCTTCAGCTTTGGATGCTGGTGTCACAGTGTCTTCAGCTTTGGATGCTGGTGTCACAGTGTCTTCAGCTTTGGATGCTGGTGTCACAGTGTCTTCAGCTTTGGATGCTGGTGTCACAGTGTCTTCAGCAGCAGCAGCAGCAAGGGGTGCAGGAGGAGCAGGGGAAGGTATTGGGGGTATTGGGGCCCAGCAGCAGCAGCAGCAGCAGCAGCCTTATGGCAACACCACTGCCAGCAGCAGCAGCAGTGCTATGCTAGCAGCAGCAGGCAATGGTGAATCAGGGGCCAATCAAGCTCACCGTCTCCCTCCTGGTTTCGACGCCCCTGCCGGAAGCAGCAGCAGCAGTACATCATTATCAGCAGCGGCTAATGGTAAAGCTCTTACACCTGCTAAGCGCGGCCCTCCTCCTGGGTTTGACGGTGCAGTGTTTGAGCAACCTATATCACGTCGGGCAGCTAAAGCAGCGGCAGCGGAAGTGAGAGCAGCAGCAGCAGGGTCTGTACCATCAGCAGTAGCAGGCTGGCTGCAAGTGGTGGTGGGGCGGCGGCCAGAGCAGCTGCAGCAGAGCAGCACGACACAAGGAATGATGGGGGGCTCTCAGCAGGGGGAAATTGCGTTTGGGTCGTTTGATGGTCTAGAAGAAGAGGGTGGAGAGCGGGATAGGAATAACCAGCAGCAGCAGAATGGAGTGCTTGGGAGGGAACCGTCAGGGATAGGCACAGCAGCAGCAAGGCGAGGGGCTCTGGCTGCACCTGTAACTGCTGCAGCTGCTGGTGGTAGGGGTGGTGGCGGGAGCAGTAGTAGTCATGACTTAGCAGCAGCAGCAGGCCCAGCGGCAGAAGCAGAGCAGCAGGATAGCAGCAGCGGCAGAACGAGGCGCTGTGTGGTGTGCCAAGTGGGCGAGGCCTGCATGCTGCTGCTGCCGTGCAAGCATTACGACTTGTGCAAGAGCTGTGCCAACAACTTGCCGCAGGAGGGTGGGAGGTGTCCTGTGTGCAATGCGAATGTGGTGCAGAAGGTGCATGTGAGGAGGAGTTAGCAGGAAGCGGGAATGCTTTCTTTTTTCAACATGACTGGTGAATGTAAAGATGATGGCCATTGGCTCCTCAAAGATTGCCATGTGCCGGGGGTAAGGCCAATTAGTAGCTTTCTCAAGTAGGAGGGAGGCTCTTACCCCCATTGGGGCAGTGGAGGTTTTGGGTGATTTTGACCTAGCTGCTGGACCTCATGTTTAGGCATGCATATATTGTCATACATGTCGAAGTTTACCCGTATTCTGTTCCACCTCGCTGCTCTTTGTGACAGCTTGAGGTGCGGGGCCTATGGCACTTATTGCTATGGCATATCATGAAATGTAATAATAATAGTAGCCTGCGATCCAGTAACGATGGTTGCTGTCTTGCCGGATCGTTGATCCATGGATAAGTGCAGACCAGCCAATGCAGGGACGTAGCAGTAAACAGGGCCATTTATGCCTAATGGCATACCACGCCCCTTGATAGTACCTAACAGCACGGCCTTTGAGAAATACTGGTCGTCCGCCTACTGAACTCTGATTGTTACATCGGCACTGTTGCACTCATCGCAATCACTGCAGCAGTTCGTGTGCCAGATCGGCCACCTCCCTTATGTTGGGCTGATACACACCGAACGTTTTGCGGACGCACACCGTCATACTATGGCCTGGAAGTTCAGACTGAACCTCTCTAGCATCGGTGATGTGCCTTAAGGCCGATTTACGCATTTGTACTGGGGCCTTTCTACGATCGAGGCTTGCGCCATTGCATGTACTCCAGGAAACATAAAAAAGCAAACAAAGGTGAGCATTCTTAGCAAACTTGTACGGAGGAGCAGGAGCTGTCCATCCTGGCAACTGAAAAATCAGGGGCCAGGGCTTCGCAGACCACCCGAGTTTCCTGGAGGACAAAAGCATTAACAGCAGAAAATGGCAGCAGCAAGTGTAGGCAGGACAGGTGAACCAGACATGAACAAGAATACAAAAAAAACAAGAGCTTAGGGTAAGCTAATGGCTGCACTTCGACAGCTAGGTCAAAGGCACCATGGAACACAGCAAGAACAAGCATGCATGGAACACGATTCCGCCATATTGAACTATGGTTAAGAGTCAGTGTGCATACAGTGAACCGCCATTTATAACTTATTTCAGTAAGCGTAGGTAAAGTACCAAGCGAGAACCCAGACGGCAGTTGTAGGTCTGCAGCAAAGTTCCGTGAGAAAAAGTACAGATGAGCAAGTGAGATTACAGAACCAACGCAATTCAACGCTAGGACTACTGACACAGGCCGGTGTTGGCGTCCTGGTCAGTTGAGCAGGGCAACTGAAGGGTCACATGGCACATGGCACACATGACATCCAGCAATAGACACCCACATACATACATGCAAGCAATGATGCAGCAATACACCCCCACATACATACATGCAAGCAATGATGCAGCAATACACCCCCTCATACATACATGCGAGCAATGATGCAGCAATACACCCCCCCATACATACATGCAAGCAATGATGCAGCAATACACCCCCACATATACAACGAATGCTGCGCTTCATGAGTAAGGGCCAAGCCCTTCTCCCCGGCCGCAGCAATAACTGCAAACAAATTTTGATGATACGAATCTATTTATAATCTCGGTAGTACGCGGTACAAGCAATGATGCAGCAATAGACCCCCACATACATACAAGCAATGATACATTTACAACGTTTGCTGCGCTTCACGAGTAAGGGCCAAGCCCTTCTCCCCGGCCGCAGCAATAACTGCAAACAAATTTGGGTGATACCAATCTATTTATAGATTGGTAGCACACGATACAAGCAATGATGCAGCAATGGACCCCCACATACATACAAGCAATTGATGCAGCAATACACCCCCACATACATACAAGCAATGATGCAGCAATAAACCCCTACATACATGCAAGCAATGATGCAGCAATACACCCCCACATGCAAACATGCAAGCGATGATGCAGCAATAGACCTCCACATACATGCAAAATGATGCAGCAATAGACCTCCACAAACATACATGCAAGCAATGATGCACATACAAGCAATGATGCAGGGACATACCCCCAGATATGCAGGCAAGGATGCAGCAATAGACCTACATAATGAAGAATGCAGCAATAGACCTACATAATCAAGGATGCAGCACCGAACACATACATGAGCAAGGATGCACCACAATTCAGTCAAAGCACAGGACTGGTGGACCGATGGTCTTGGTCGCACTGCTGGTGGGTGACTGGCTCTGGGTCTTGCTGCGGAACAAAGCTTTGATTCGTTGCAGCATCCCTTGGCGTGGCTCAGATAGCTGGTCTTGGAGGGCATGGAACCACTCGTCCATGCACTGGTAGGCTGGGACCAAGCTTATCAGGTAGCTGTGCGCTGGGCACTTGGGTGGGGCTGGGATGTAGCCGAGGGGATAGCTTGGACAGTCACATCACAGCAGATGTCGTGGCTCTTCAGGTTGGACCTGGCCAACTCTTGCTTGGACACTCCGGGTGGCTGGTCAGCTCGGCCAGGGGATGACTTCCGCACATGACAATAGGATGGGGAGCCATTGAAGAAAGGAACTTAGGTTGCTTTGAACAGAAGACGGATTGCTTGAAGATGAAGGTAAAGAGTTGTTTGCTTGACGCTTTGCTGGGTGCTTTGGTAGTTAATCAGAACTGACATACATACTTTTTCGGAATCCACAATCGCGGGCGCGTTCAAATGCCACCATGCAACGCCACGTCAGCACCCATAGCTGCTGAAGGCTTGGTTTAATGGATTCATGATGTGAGCACTTCCAGCCTCCGTCGAAGCTTTCTGAGTTATCCTATGCCTATGACACCAGATTGGGCCGAGCACACTGCCTAAGCGCTGGAGGTCTGCAGAAAGACATGCAAATCTACGGCGGTTGTCCACAGACCCATTGTTTTTGATTGGCAACTTGCCCGCTGCGATCCCATCTCTCGACTGGGCCTAGCCCCAATGAGCCCATTAAACATCCAGGATTGCGCACAAAAGGGGCATCAACACAAATATGATGGCTGGAGATGTTAAAGTACTTACTCTAACTCATGCTGATACGACATTGACCCCACTGGCTTCATGGGGTTGGCGGTAGCACCCCCAGTCACTTCGCACTAAGCAGAACTACGGAGCCACTGAAGGATGTGGTTGTGGTATATGCTCGTTCCTTTACATGTGCCATGCCAGCCTGTCATGAGCCCTGCTTTTGTGCCTAGCCTACATCCCTGCGATTTAGCCTAAGGATGTGAACAGATTAATGTCTGGTTGAGTTATTAATGCAATTGATCTGTGCCCCTGTATCATTATTCCCTGCCGATTACCAACGTGTTGCACGCCATGGCTCTCTCACTGCACTCCCATTGCGGCCAGCTGCGCCTCAACAAAAGGAGCAGCGTGTTATGTAGCCGTTCTGCACGCCTTGTAGTGCGTGCTTGCAAGCAGGAGAACAAGCTTTCAGAACAGACCGGTCATCCTGGCCATGCATTACTGGCAGCAGCGCTCACGGCGAGCTTTCTAGTTGCCCCCATGGCGGTTCCTCCAGAAGCTCTTGCATCTCGTTCGGGAGGACGAGCTGGAGGCAGCAAATTCGGTGCTAGGCGGGCGCAATCAAAGTGAGTTACGATTTTACTCGTCCAGTTGGGTAATCTTACCTTTGCTTTTGATCTGGCAGCTTGTTTTGCTCAAGCGGCACGCACATACGTTTGCATGCACAACAGGGGGGGACACGGTGTCCCTTTGTGTGGTCAGTTTGGTGCTGAGATAGGTTCCTGCATAAACGGCAATTGAACGGCGCAAGATGAAGACACTGTTATGCAGGATACACAATGTAATGAGTGCGGCTGCTTCACAACGCTTGTTCAGCTTGGATCATGATCAGTAGGAGGTGCAGCTGCAGCAGAGCTAGCTATGGAACCATCATAACCAGTGTGTCTTACTAGCTAGCAAGCAAGAGCAAGCAAGGTCTAGCTCTAGCTTGCAGTGCTGCAGCAGCAGGGCAGGATGCACAAAAGCACAGACAGCCTTGCGCCATTTCTTCAGGCTTCTTACACTTGATGAATTTCAAATTGGTGTGGCAGAATAGCTATGGAAGCTATGGAATGCCATCCGAACATCTTACGCAAAACTCATCACTGCCCTAACCGAGAAGCTCCTGCCTCATGCCTTATGTTCAGCCTGGTGAGATGACTGATAATTCAACGAGCACTCACACTACTGCCCTGCTGTGTGCTGCATCTTCACTGTGCAGTAATGCCCCCGCCCCTCAGGCCAGCAACTACTCAAGCAGCACCATCGTCGTAGCCCCTCCTATCGTGGCACCCCCACCCATCTTCGCGCCAGTTTCCCCGTTTGGAGTGAGTATCGTCCCAGTGATCCCAATCCCAATCCCACTGCCTAACCCCTTCGCATCCCCAGCACCTCCAGCACCGGTCTCAACAGCAGCAGCAGAAACACTGGCAGCAACGGAGGCAGCAGCAGCAGCGGCGACAGCAGCTGCTGCGGCCGCCACAGCAGCAGCAGCAGCGGCAGCCACAGTGGCAGCAGCAGCGAAGTAGTTTGGTGGCTCAGTGACTGAGTGGGCAAGCTTTGTGTATATGTAAACCACGAGAGTGTTTGTTATCTTCAAGTAGCATGCATGCACGCATGTTGAACTGTAACAGGCCGAAGACAGCTCGGGTTGACGTACGCAACCGCAGTCACTAGTGATGCAGCGTGCGGTTCGTCCTGCACTGCAGCCGAGCGAGAAATTTTTTCTGTTCTGGGAGGAAATTCAATTGCCACCTGGCCCTTGCAAAGGTGCCTGCATGAAACATTGGGCTGTTCAGAAACTCAATCTTGGGTTTGGGTTACAATCAATTGTGGTTTGATCATTGTACTGTGACGGATCATTCTACTGTGACAGTGATGCTTTGCAGACAGTAACGTTGCTCATGGACAGAACAGATAGCGTATCTGGGGTGTTGCCCGAACAGTAGTGTTGTCATAGCAGTAATACTGGCACATGCATTTATCGGGTTGATCAATGAATAAGTTCTTTTGTGTTGTGCCTGCGGCACAGAGAGGGACAACATCGCATTGTGTGGCTTGTCGGATTTTCAAACTAGCTCATGTATTGTGAGTATTGCTGTCGTTATAATGCGTGTTGAGCATGTGCAGCTTTAGGCATGTGCTTGCGGTACTCATGTGTACTGTGTGTATTGTCATCTGCATTTTGTGTCTGTCTCGTTCTGGCTTTCCAATCGGCTGTCGTCTTTCCTACGGGGGAAGTAGACCATGTGGAGTATACTGGTAGTTTTTTGAAGCCTACAGCATCCTGGTTTGGGCTTGGTCCGTCTGGGTTTGGCTGTCTCTGTGTTGGTCTTGTGGGTGTTTGCCTTGTGTTCTGGGGCTTTCTGGGCCTGTTTGGTTTTGTGTGGGTTGGTTTGTGTTCTGTTTGTGTTTGCGCCGTATACGCCTTCAATTTGGCTTTGGCTTGTTACACGCACACCAGCCTGTTGAGCAGAGTGTGCTGGATGATCAGGGACGGTGTACATCATGTGCATTGAAGTGTACATGGGCGGCAGTGAGTGCAGCCACTGCAGGGAATGAACCCTTTTGGCTGTTGAGATGTTGGGCAGAATTCTGTGGTGTTCGAGCTGTGAATTGTCATTTTTTTGGAAGGTAGGGAGGCGGCACCACCACCCCCTGAATTGTCAACTGGCTGTTTGTTGTTGGCCAGGGTGGTGGTGTTTGATGATGAGCTGTGAGGTCTCATACATATTTTGTGCTGTGGTGCATTCTGAGCTGCTCATGGTAGTTTCAGAACTGAGAGCTTTGATAGAAGTTGACTCATTCCATTACATTTTTGATATGCCATAGCAATAAGTGCAATAAGTTGACTCGTTCCAATTGCAGATGCCATGCAAAGTTTCAGTTACAGGGCGCGTCCCGGCTTGTCCCACACTCCGGACTTTTAGGCTAAAAGTCGATACTGTGTGTGTGAATCTTACTACATTGGCAAACCCATCGGCACGCGTGCGGTGCCACAGTGTAGCTGTCGACGCTTGGTTACAACCTAGCTGCCTTGGTGCAGCCACACCTTGAATTTTGCCGTTTGTTTTTTTGTTTACAACTTCAGCCCACCTTGCCGCATCATGGAATCACACAACCCGGCGGTTGGAGTCATGCTAGGGTGCTGCACGGCCCAGAGGGCAGTGCAGTGGTCTCTCTTCACAACAACAACAACAACAAACATTTAAGGTGTGGCAACCGCAAAGGGCTGCTAGGTCGCAACTAGCTACAGTCTCAAAATTGTAGTGCCACGTGAAATGCTGTGGCGCCGTGAGCAAGAACACATAGTAGCAACATATAAAGGAAACCCACACCCACACTTCTTGTCTAGTTACTTGCATTCCTCGCCTAGCCGCAGCCTATCCAGCTTTAGTTTGCTTTCGGAGATCATGGGGGGTGCGTGGCAGGGTACATTCATGCCTACAGTCGTAAGTGGCGTTTTAAGCTGAGCCCAACTAAAAGTGCTGTTGTTGTGTTTGGTCCTTTGCCCCCCAATAAAGAGTCCCCAAAGGTAAGTTTTAGCAGTGAGAATTTGCCAGTACTAGATGCATATACATACTTGGGGATTGTTTTCACTAGTGATTGCAAATGGGACGCTCACATTGCAGGTATGATTGAAAAAGCTACAGCCTCCATTAATGCATTGCAAACGTTCTTCCAGAATCGTCATGTAAGCTTTGAGGTTAAGAGAGCCATGCTGCTGGCTTTGATAAGACCAAGGGTTGAGTATGGTTCTGAGGTATGGTGGGCATCATCCCAGCAGACAAATACCATAGAGTCTAAGATCCAAATAGAGGTTTTGAAGAGATCACTGCATTGCAAGCCAAACATCTGCCATGAGGTATTGAGGGCAGAAGCTGGTGTTAGGCCTCTATCTAGCTGGTTGGACCAGAGGAAGGTTGAATGGTGGTTCAAATTACAGCAAAAGGATACTACTAGCTTTAGCAGGCAGGCACTTGAAGCATCTTGGCCAAGCCACAGGAATTATACTTCTTGGCAGAAGAGGTTCAATAAACTCAGGGCTGAACTAGGCATGCAGGAGGAAACCTTACAAGCAAGAGTGAGAGAGGGACACCTACCTAGCTTCAGGGCATATGTCAGGTGGAGTATATATGAAAGAGACAGGGCTGTTCGGGAGGAGGGTGCTAGGAATAAATCTACTTTAGCGACATATATGCAGCATTACAATGACGATATCAATTATTTCAAGCCGCAGCCATATCTGTGCACAGGCCCTCTGAGCAAAGGCATGGAACTCATTATGCAGCTGCGTGCAGGTATTCTTCCTCTCAACGCTATGACAGCAAAATTCGGTAGGCAGAGCGCTAGCAGGCAAAGTGCACGTAGGGAGTGCTGCAAGTCCTGTGATCTTGGCCCTGAATTGGGAGGTGAAGTTGAGTCTCCTGAACACTTCTTGTTTGACTGTCCTGTTTACCAGGCACAAAGGCAAAAGCTGTGGGAGAAGCTGACTTCTGACCCTGATGTTGCTGCAAAATGTCAGATATTGGATGGCAAATCTGATGAGGAGAAGCTGCATAGCATGCTTAATGAAGAGTTCTGGGGTGTAGACGTCGATGAGGAGTCTGGCTTAGTATATGGCCCTTTCAAGCATGCATTTAAGTGTATAGCTAAACATGTTGCAGCTGCTTGGAAGATTAGGAATGCTTATGCTCACCCTTCTGATGTGGCGTGAGGTCCAACCAATGGGGTTTGTTACCAACTATTGCTTGCACCCGGGCTTACAAGCCCTCCTTGCTTTCTCAAGTAGGAGGGAGGCTCTTACCCCCATTGGGGCAGTGGAGGTTTTGGGTGATTTTGACCTAGCTGCTGGACCTCATGTTTAGGCATGCATATATTGTCATACATGTCGAAGTTTACCCGTATTCTGTTCCACCTCGCTGCTCTTTGTGACAGCTTGAGGTGCGGGGCCTATGGCACTTATTGCTATGGCATATAATGAAATGTAATAATAATACATAGGGTAGTGTTGGCCAGTCACAAAGCATGCTGTTGGTGGAGCTTGCAGTGGTTAGCTTGCTTGTAATTTCCTGGGTCTCTTGAATGGCCTGGCAGCTTTGGCTTTCTAGCGGTCTCGCCTCTTTATCTCGATATCTGCTCTCCACATACTAACAAACTGGATAGATGGAGTTATGCCACGGGCGCTGCACGGCCCGAAAGCTGTGCAGTGATCTATCTCATATAAAGGAAACCCACACTCTTGCTTGTAAACAAACAAACATTCAAGGTGTGGTAAGCTTGCTTGTACCCTGCCCACTCGTACTGTGTCTGGAAACCCTCAATTCACCCAGCACTACATGTATGGGTATGGAAATTCCGACTTGGGGCATGGACAAACATCCCCACAATGCAGCATTGTTATCTGATCATTCCATCAGATCATTAAAGCAGAGCTCCCACAGCCCAGCATATCGCCAATCTATGCAACGGCTTCAAAAACTCACGGCCTAGTGCTTTTCAGCTTGACAACGAGTGTTGCATGTTGACCAGCTTGACCGGTGTTGCCTGCGTGCATCTACACTGCCTCCCGGTCTAACGGGCCACTGATGCAAAACGACATTATTTTCTTACGTGGTTACTCCTTCTTCCTTCTAAACCTCTTTAGGACGCTTACTAACAGCTTCACCGGCCACCAGCAGCCAGCGTTGCAACACCTCGCCCAGCTTCCATCGTATTTTGGATCCATCCGATGGTGTGTTTGGTCATTTCGACCTAGCAGCTCTTTCCAGTTGCCACACCTTAAATGTTTGTTGTTGTTGTTCCAGTGCTATTGCAGCTGTGCAGCAGGCAGTGCAGGCAGCTGCTGCACCTGGAGTGTGCGTAACCTGTTGAGGGCTGCTGCCACCTCAAAGATACGTGGGCGGGCCAGATTGCCTAGGTGGAGGTGTGGTGCCAGCGTATCCAGCCCCTGTCACACAAATGAATGAGCCAATGGTTCAGATTCATCAGTTGCATGCGCCATCATTGGTCGTTTACGATTCACACTTCCCTTGCTTGCTACTGCACGAGCGTCACTTTCCAGCTGCTGCTGCTGCTCCTGCTGTAAGACAAGCAGCAACGCTGCCCTATTGTGGCACAAACTAAGAGGACACCATCTCCCCACAGCCTTGGTGGCATGACCTACCTCCTCATCATCTAATGCATGTTCCAGCTGTCGCAGTAGCTGCAGCAGCAGCGTCTTCCCACCAGCCCCTGCTCCCACATGCCTTGCTTGCTCCCACACCAATGCTTTTCCCGTCAAGGCAGCAAAACAAATAGCAACGTTCCCTCATGCTACAAACAGGAAAACACATCACGCCTTACCTCCTCATCCAATGCAACTTCCAGCTCTTGCAGCAGCTGCCGCAGCGTCCTCCCGCCTCCTCCTCCTTGCTGCTGCCCCATGCGTTTCTGTATCCACTTAAGTGCCTCTGCTACTGCTCGTGTTTGACTCTTATCCACCAGCTGCTCCAGACCTGACAGCTGCAACTCCTCATCACCAAATTGAATCAGGTGTAAACCCCGGGTGTAAACCTTGATGCTGCGGCCAGCATCTGTGCCAACAAGCAGCAGCAGCAGGAAGTACATGTGCTATGTTATCAGCAGAATTAGATTTAGCTGTATTTATTATATTTATTACACCCATTTCAAAGTTTGGCTGGATCTGCGAACTGAGGCAGCTCACTGCAGTTTGCATGTTTGGGTCTCTCAAACTTCTGGCCAGTCACGTCCGCTCCGCTGCCGGAGCTGTCAGCTGTATGGGCGGGGACATTTGACAAACAACAGGAGCAACAGAAGAACAGGCAACTGCTTGATTTTAGGACTCTGCTTCAGTCTTCACCACATCCTGAAACAGGCACCACTGGCCCGTTCAACAGCTGTGGACTTCCTTTGTATTTGTTTCCTGCTTTTCAGTTGCTCTCTTAAATTCAGGGACCAAACAACAGTAATGTTTACTCTCTTTACCGCTTTCTGGTTTACGGTGTTCCCCTTTTTTGCACATTTTTCGGCAGCTTCTGATTACATGAGATTTTGGCCGCTGGTTTGGACCTTATCCCACACCCAAAACAGTGACAGAGCACCAGCACCAGCACCAGCAGCAGGAACACCGGCAGCAAGAGATGGTAGAGTAGAATGTTTCAGGGGCCCCATGTAGCCACCTTCAGCCACAGTTGGTCACGTGCAAGGCATCACGATAGTAGCTAAGTTGCAAAGAGGATGTATGCAATGGATACAGCGCTTTCTCGGCATGCCTACTTCAGTCCTGAACTGCAACATGCAATCCACTGCCCCTTTCAATCACGTTCGGCCAACTATAACCTGGCCCTAAGAAGATTAGTAAGGCATCTCCCGCCAACCCCATTTCACCCTTTAAAACCCGTCATATGCCCCCCCCCCC